>CAKKTI010000006.1:64279-177602 GCA_920105805.1 Condylostoma magnum
AAATGATTATTAGGAGGGCAAGGGCAGGTAAAACTTTCCTGATGGATCAAAATATATAGGAAATTTTACTAATGGAGTCAAATAAGGTAATGGTACGTATATTTGGCCTAATTTTGGTATTTATATAGGTGAATTCGAGTAAGGAGCTATCAACAATGAGGGAGAGTTTGTATGGTAAGATGGAAGAGTGTATAAAGGATAATGGGTTAATGGAGAAATGAATGGAAATGGCTGTTTTACTTGGTTAGATGGAAGAAAGTATATAGGAGAGTATAAGAAAAGTCTAAAACATGGATACGGAGAGTATTATCATACTGATGGAACTGCTTATAAAGGTCATTGGAGAAAAGGAAATAAGCATGGAGAGGGAGTTATTATTTACGAAAATGGAAGTTATAAGAGAGAATATTGGAAGAGAGGAAGAAAAATTATAGTAGAATAATTATTAAATTCAAAAGTAGTATTTTAGACTGATAATAAGTCATTTATTATTCTAAAAGTTGATATTAGTTATTAACTATGCATTATAACACATTTTACCAGATTCTTAAATATAGGGTAACAAGGGCATAAAGTTATGGCTAAATGTCTTTTATTCTAACCAAATATATGGCTAATTTCTTATAAAGAATAATGGAAAGAAACATGATATATAAAGCTGTATCTAGTACTGCTATGATGCTAGAACTAGTGCTTGCTCCCCAGTCAGACTAATTAATACTCATTTCTTAGAAAACCATAAACCGGATATTTGTAATTGCCAAGAATTTCATCAATCAATTAAATAAAAGAACAGATATGAGAATTTACTAGTTTATTATTATACTTAATTACATCAGATTTATCACAAAGAGGTTTGCTATGATTGTTGTAAAAGACCAAGTTTTACAGTTCTAAAATGACCTTTATTTTCTAGAAAGTTATTTAACAGAGAAATAAGCAACAATAGAAGAAAGAATGAGTAAAAATTAGAAAGCAAACTTAAGCTATTGGCCCTTTTCTCTTTAATCTAGAAAGCTGTTCAGAGAATTATTACAACGGCTACTTTAAGATCATTAAGATATACTTTAAATCCAGACTTATAAAATCTTTAACTATTTGATAGCCTGGGGTGTGCTGCAACGCAATGCGTATTAAAACTACATTCCAATTCCAATATCCAACTAATCATCTCAAATACCTTTAGAAGAGTTAAAGTATTATATCAGGTTCAATACAGGAATATACGGTAAATACGTAGTCCACTTGCTCTTAGGCTACAACCTTATAAATTCTTTAAAGCGTTAAACAGACAAGTAAGTTTTTCTAGATTTCTGCTAGGTACAAGAAAAGGACATATATGCTGAAAACTGAGAGGTTTAAAATTTAGTGTAATTTATACTCAGGCCAGTTTATGTAGTATTTGCAGATCACTTAAAACAAGAGATTATAATTTGCATAAGAGGAACTAATTCAATATTTGACTTAATTACTGATTTAACCTGTCTGAATAAACTACTAACAATATAAAGTGTTACAGGAGAGGTTCATGAAGGGATGCTATAGTGTGCATATAACATATTCGATTAAGTAAAGGAAACAGTAATATAACTGCTAAAAGAGTTCAATAATTACTAAGTTGTCCTCACTGGGCACAGTATGGGAGCAGGGGTGTCTTCAATCCTTTCTCTTTTATGAAAAGAAGACCCAGTACTAAAAAGAATAAACGTTAAATAAATCCTATATGCACCTCCAGCAATTCTAACTCAAAACCTTTGCCAGTTGATTTAGAGTTTTACCTTATCATGCATATATGGCAAGGATGGTATACCTAAAACCCAAAAAGATTCAATTGAAAACATAGCAATAGCTGTAACATATTTCGACGGATTAGATGAGGCAAGGCACAACCTAAGAGCAGGGAACATTGTAAAGTCTTATATAACCGGAAGAAATATAAATAGACAGGAAATGTTTGACCTTTATTAAAGAATTTAGTAAAGAATGCCAGCAACTCGATGTGAACCCCCAGGAAAAATTTTCCATGTTTTTAATCCTAAAAGAGGGGATGTCCCCTTCAACATTACTCAAGAAAGTAAAGAGTTGATTGGAGTGTTTGTATAACCAAGGTACTACAAAGAACTGCAACTGAGTAAGTATCTGATTAAGGATCACTTACCTCAAGTGTATTACAAGGTACTCAAAAATCTGGAAGGTAATTAACTAAATTCTTGATAGCTCTGATCCGTATTATGCTAGTTTTTTTCCTCTATTGTTCCATAAGTAGGTTATTGGGATTACTGATATTAGAACTGTAGAAACTGCTAAAATAAGCCCTAGAATACTCAGTTCCCCTGGCGTTGGTCCTAGATTGGTTATATTGTTTTTATAAGCTTGAACCATTGGGTCTTTCTCGTTCCTAACTTCTATTACTATTTCCCATTCAATAGCTTCAGGGGGATCATTAGATTTAACAGGTAGACTTTGTTTTGTTTCTAATCCATCTTGCTTACATCCTTGTTCAAATCATTCAACAGGCTTTTGGCTCTCCTCGTTCATTATAATACAAATTTTTCTGGTTTGGTAATAATAGTAACACTTATTAGCTTCAATGTCCCAAAGCCCTATGTTATGGTTAATACAATTTTTCCTATTAAGCGGGTATTGCTGCTTACTATATAACACTACACTATCAATAGTGAACATCTCCTCTATGTCAAAAATGTTTTTAGAAGTAACAGTTAGTGATGAAGTTAGGTTGTATAGCTTTTAATCCTAAATTCCATCCTATCTTCTTATTTAAGCTGATCTGAAAAACTTTTAGTTTTTTACAAATTTTAGATGATTATAGTCAGATATATCTTAATCTTTAAAGTGCCAGTCGCTTTAAGTGTTTTGTATGAGAGAAGTTTCCTCATCTTAAATTTTTATAAAGAATTATAAGTCTCTGAAATCGGGATAAACATTATTCCATTGGGATATTATATCTTTTGCTTAATCAACGTTGCTCTGATGCTCGTCCTCAGTTGCCTCAGCTATAAGATATATTCCATATATAAAAACTCCTAGTAGAATTCCCAGAAGAGTTCAGCTTAGTATCAAATTTCGTGTTTTATTACTTCCTGTATATTAGTAATCCATTTTAAATATCAAATTATTCTTAATTATTTTAGTTGATTTAAAGCAGATAGGATTACGGTAATATTTATGCATTGAAAGGCTTAAAAACTATATATTTTGATCGAATTTCACTATAAAGCTGTATTTTTATAATATTTCCTAATCATTTATAAGAAAGTTTGTCAAAATAAATCTATAAAATAAAATGCAAACTAATTTGGAAGCAAACGAGCTCAGATTTATTCTTGAGAAAAGCTAAATTGACTAATAAAAGGTTAACTATTAGGAGCAGGAATGGCGGCCGATCGAATAGTAGATAGAAACAACTAAAAGTGATATAATATCATCTTAAAAGGACAATTCACCTTTGATTAATTAGTTTGCTTAACAACATAGTGAAATTAATCAAATTGGAGCTAATTTTAAAGTTAAGTTGGAATAGGCAAAAACATGCTTAGATCATGTAACTTAAAATGATATTTTGGATTTTGATAAATAAAAAGCCTTATTATTAAGTTAAAAATAAACTAATGAAAACACCTATTTCAGCATAGGCCAGGCTAATTAGTATTTATTAATTAATAAAATTTCCCGAAATGATGACTAAGAGTGCTATATATCAATATAAAACAATTGCTTAGAACAATCCTCACCTTAACTTGACCTGTATTACGGATTTGAAGGAGAGTATGGTTATTTAGATGCACTTTCATCAATTAATAGACAATAATTTATTAAAAAAAGGTTAGAAATTGATTAAGAAACTTAAATAGGCATTACCTCTGGAAAATATCAAATTTACTATGAATCAGATGGTTAATATATACTAATGCCATCTCAATTACTCCCTGTAGTAATAAAATCTATTATAATATGCGATAAGATTATTATGAATATAAAAGTTTAAAGGGAAGCATTGATATCATAGTTTATTATTGTATAAATCGATTAAACTAGAATTTATGAATCTTAAATATAAGGATTAGAACAACAATTAGTGATCTAGCCATAATTTGATAGTAACTTCTAGCATGGTGAGCACTCCTTTTATATTTTAAATATTGAGTAAAAGGCATTGAGTAAAGAATTTAAACTTAATATCAGCTATGATCAACTGTAAATTCTTCAAATTGCCTTTTAGGCTGCTTCATAGTTTGAAGAAAAGGAAGCTAATTAAATAATGTATCTATTGAGGCCTCTTGTGGACTTATAAAAATACGATACAATCACATCTATTTTAGAAGATTTGGAAGATGATTGAACATTAAAAAGCTTAATAGAAAGGCTGATGATTGAAGATGATTTAGATAATTAGTAAGTTTTAGGTATACAATACAGTTTATAATATGAGTTAATAAAATATCATTATTGCAAGTAATTCATTATGTGCGTAATGATTCCTAAGCTGTGTATTTATAACTAGTTTTTGATTGAACGTATTAAAACTATAAACTCAGCGAAAGGTTTACGCAAATCAATAAGCCTTGCTAAAAACAAATTACTAGAACTGGCAAAAATAATTCGTGGATAAAAATATGGGCTGTTCAACAAGCATAGCTTTATGTGCAACAGAAACAAAAGTAACTAAACCTATCGGAAGTAAGCAACAAGTGGTTAAAATAATTAATATCAATTTATCTCCTATTTTAGAAGTTGAATCCTCCCAAGAATAATCGTAAAATGATACATAAAGAAAAATTGACTTTGATGAAAAGTTTCGTGATATTTAGATTAATTATTGGATTAGTTTATTGCTTAGATGCATAGTTTTCTTGTAATGTTTGTTTTTAAAGGTTAAATGTATGAAAATAGATATAATTAGAAATATATAGAGTTGATTATGTGTAGCTTGCATTAAGTAAATGATGAGAAAATTAAGATTTGTTTAGTTGATTCATTCTAAAATGTCCTAATACACAAAATAGGCTTATTCAGAAAATATCACCGATTAAGTACAATCTATAAAGGCCAAGTATAAGTCCATGAAAATATTAATTCGATTATTTTAAAAATATACTGATCCATGAATTATCATTATTTTAAGTGTAAAAAGATATTGCCTATAATAAGTTTTCTATCATTATTGTAATAAAATCACTACGGGGAAATATATAGTATTCTTAGCTTATATAATTTTATTGAAAGAGACTAGCTAATAACTATCCATGACTAAATGATATACTCTAAAATCCAATACTCTTACACATATAAGTTTTATATCCCATAAGGCATAGAGTATATTAAATCATATTCCTTACAATAAACTTACTAAACTAAAATGCATACGTATCCATAGCTATACTATCTACTATTTGTTCTAGTGAGTTTAAATGATCAAAAAGATTATCTTCAAAAACAGTTCTGAAGTTCTCCTCAATACTAGTAATAATAGCAATCCTTTCCAATGAGTCCAACCCAAGCCCATCTTCTAAGTGAGCCTCCCAGTCAAGTTTCCTTAAATCAATTTTTGGAAAGTGTCTTAAAATATGAATTATTCTAGTTCTAATTTCATTCTTACTCAAATACTATTGGTTTTTATCATATTAACCTAAAGGGTTGTCATTTACCTCCGTCTCAAGAATCATATTAGTTATTAACCCTGAGTCTGCCTATTAATTGACTTACTGGTTGCGATTAGGACGTATCCATTCTTCGTTTCTATCGTTCCACTCAGCACTAGTTTGGTATCCCATTTCTTAGGGAGTCAGAGTGTCAAATACTGTTGAGTCTCCGTACTGCCAGAAGTTTTCTTAGTTGCGCTTTTCTGGATCCTCAAACCCGTAGAATCGTTGAAGTGGACGAGTTGCTCTAAGTAATCTAGTAAGCATATTTAATTATTAGGTAAAAGTAATTTTGGGAAATTTATAAGAGATATGAAATTAACAAATGCTAAGAGGATGGATAGTGTATAGGGATTTGTAAGCCTAATATCATTATTTTAAAATTGTGTATGTTAATTTACATTCCCTCTACAAACTTTATTCACTATAAGGCAAGTTAAGCTTATAATTTTATTATCTAATTACTGTATTCATCACATACTGAACAAAGGGCAAAGAAATTATCAGGAATGGTTACAGTTGCTTTGAATGCTTCGTAATCATCAAATTTTATTTACAAAGTATTAAGTTTATTGTAAAATCTGTATATAGCTTACTGATTACTGATAGAGAATTAAGTCATCTGTTTTGCTAAGTACTCTTTTTAATTAATTCCTTGAATTCTATTTAGGCTAATCGATCTGGCCTATTACCTGTTTTATAATAGTTACTACCTGTTCTCTTTGTTTAAAATAGTTCGATTACTATATTTTCTTGTACTAGGCATGAATCTATCTATAGACTTTCCTCTAATTAAGCAAGATTAATTATCAATGCTTAAGTGTTAATGCTTCACAGTGCGAAAATCAGTAACATATCTCGAATTATAAGCGGGAGGAGGACGGTATCTTATATTTGGATGTCGTAAAGCTAAAGACATTTTTAAATAATTCAAATAAACTGTTATAAATTCTTCGCACAACTGGTAATATTTGCGTAATCTATCATATATACTAAAAATGGAAGCTAGACCTATTCCCCTAGAAGGCACATCGAGTAAAACATAACTACTAGAAAAGCGACGACTCATGTACGAGGTAATGGAAGATTTCGAGAGAGCAAAAGAAGAGGAAAGAGAAAAGGAAAAAGCATTCAAAAGTGAAGAAACGAATTTAAACTTGTAAAATTTAGCAGTTCAGCAAAATCTAATCAAGTATCATAAGCATTTAGAGGAAAACAATGCGAAAAGGTACAAAGCAGAGAAGAAGTATGAGGAGGAGTCAAGAGTAAGAAGGTCAAAGGAGGAAAAGATTATTGAGCTGAAGATGGAAATAAAGCAATTAAGAGATAGAGCTTCAAAGGTGGATAAGGATGTTATTAGAAGTAACTTTTACATTAGTGAAAAAATACGAAGAGTTTTTAGAGAGAGTAAGAGAAAAGAACGCAGATGACTTTAGTGAAATTTCAGATGTACATGGAAGATACAAAACATTAAAAGAAGCATATGATAACTTAATACAAAGACGAGAGTAGTTCGAGGAATAACTACAAAGCATTAAAAGGTAAAGGGATGAATACGAAAAAACAAGAAAGGATGAAATATTATCCCTTACTATAGAAAACGGTGACATTCAAAAGGAAAATGAAACAGCTGAAAATAGAAAGCAGCAGATTTAAAAGGATTTCGAGGACGCAAGCAAGGAAGCCATTGATAAGGATTTGTCTCTAGGCTAAATGATTACTGTGATTGATAACCTTTTCACACGTTGCAGAGTTGAAGGACTGCCTAAGCTCAGACATGATTTGATATTAGAGCCTAAGGACTAACAAAATCGATAGAATAATTAAACAAATTAGAAAAGATAAACTGCTAAGGAAATTTAGTAATAGGCATAAGTACAATAGAAGAAATAGTATCAAAAAATGATCGAACAAGCTGGGCATAAGTTGAGAGCCATTCAAGCGTATGTGGAAGACTATAGAAAAATTGTAACAATGCCAGAAGTAAGACAGGTTATTGGAAGAGACTCAGCATATAGAAATAGATAGTAAAAGTTAGTAAAATGCATAGTACGGAAATGAAAATCAGAGAAAGACCTAAAATAGTGTCAAAACTACCAAAAGTGTTTAGTAATAAATCTTAATTGTAAATTTCACCTGAAATACAGGCTATAGATGAATTCAGGAATCTCAGAAAACTATTATAACCGATATAATTTCACAAAGGATAATCAAGAACTTATTAATCAAGAAACTGAAAATCTATAAATAGAATTTAAGATAAAAAGTAAAGAAAATCTTAAACAGAAATATTATTGCAGGATATGATAACCTTACAAACGATTTAAAGCTAGAATTTCGCAACAATCACTAAAAAAATGCTTCATGCCCCTACATTAAAAATTTATACAATAAAACAAATCAATATAACAAGCAGAGAGGAAAGATAAAGATTAATTGATTGGATCTGAAAGTGGTAGAAAAACTAAATAACTAATTATAACATGATAAAAGTAATATAGGCGTTCTGAAATACTCCCGAGGGCCAAGTTTCTATAGTTTTAGAGAATGCTAGTAACGGCTCTTTGAAAGATATACTAGACTATTCTGTAGTTATATAAGAAAATATACTACAAGGTTACATAAAAAGTTTAATTTTGACAATTAAACAATTACATAAGCACTTAGGGCCACATGGAAATATCACAGCTACATAAGTCTTATTCAATTCAAATTTTAGGGTGTGTGTAGGCCCAGGGTTATATTCCCACACTGTAAATAAAGAGTAATTGAAAGAAAGTGATGATGTATATATGCTAGGAAAGCTAATTATGTAATGCGTTTTTGGATTTGATATACAGATTCAGTATAAAAGAAGGTGTTGTCTTTTCCATGATGCAAAATAGTTTTATAATTATCCTATTTTTAATCTAATTTCAAAGGAGTTAAAGAGTTTTCTGTGCTAAAGCTTGTATTATGACTAGGAAAGCAGAGCTAGTTTAGATTAGTTGTTGAAAGAGGAATGGATTAATTAGAATATACTTCCTGGCCCTTAAATACAACTAAAGGAAATATATAAATCGTTCTGTAAGGAATACGAAATGGCCAATATTAACTAGCTGAATAATATAATTCAAGCTATACACTTTATTATGATGGATAAGCAGTCAGAAATAGGTTAAAAAATGGATTATGAAGATTTAGCAAAGCATCTGGGAACTACTTAACGGTTTTTAAGGAGTCAAATTACAACACTGTATGGAAGATTTAGGAATTAAAATTTTCGTAACTTAATCTAAGGTATTAAATAAGCTATATATAAGTAAAATCGTTATTTACAAAACCATATTTAAAAGTTGTTGAACTAATTATAAAAATTAGTTAAAATGAACTATTTAGTATTCCACTATTTGATTAACGTATCTTCAAAGGGAGATGACTGTGATGATAGTACTCTATATAAAGAGTTTGACTTTTCAACGTGTTCAGAACCTAACTTCAGTGGCTAGGTGTAGCTAGGTGAAAATTAAGACCCCCGATGCATCAAATCCGGGCTATATTTTGAAAGTGGTGACTATGCAACTATGTAATTACCACCAATGACAGAAGACAAAAAAGATAACTCTATGTCTATTTGAGTATATGTGGAATAGGCTGGTACTATATTTGAAATGAAAGATGAATCAGATAATGTGATAAAATTAGAAATTGATTCGAATAAACTTGTAGTAGATGTAAATTAAAAATATTAGACTATAACTAATTATGATATTGAGTTTAATAAATGAATTCTCCTCGGGTATGCTATGGATGTTAATAAGGATAAATTAAAAGTTAGAATTGCAATGTATGATGAGAATGAAGTAGAAGGAGAATTTTATGAATTTAATGAAATTAATGAAGCTAATGAAGTTAATTTTGATTTGGGTAATAATCTATAATTAACTATTGGAAATGGTTTTTAAGGAATTATTTAATCATTTTACTGAACCAGTTGTAAAGATGTTGAGGAGGCGCTTAAGGAGTCGCTTGATGAATCTGAGTAGCCTTGTAGTTGCTCTAATCACTCTCCCGATAATATTTGCCCTAAATTAAATGCTACAGGCACTGAATGTTTATCTAATTGCCACAAAACATGCAAAACATGTGCCGGTATTGAATACAATTAGTGTGAATCCTGTACTGACCCAAATGCATGACCAGCGGGAAATCCAGGGCCATGTAATTGCAATAACCACTATTATTATTCATAGTCTTAAAATGAATGCATACTTTGTTAAGATACAATTGAAAACTGCTCTACATGCTCAGATGAAAATACATGCACTCAGTGTAAATCAAGTTTCTATGAAAATGAATCAAAATAATGTGTAGCTGAATGCGGAGATTAATACTATGAAGATAATTCTACTTAAAAATGCACTTAATGTAAATGCAGTTGTTAAACTTGCTCTAATGGGAATACTTGTGATACATGTTCAGGGTAAAATGTAGAGAAAAATAATGACTAATGTTAGTGTAAGGACACATTTTAGAATAAGGGATAGAATGGGTGTTTAGACTGTTAGTGCCCATCAAATTCTACAGAGAAATCGGGATTATGTTAGTGTAATCCTTAGTACGTGAATATCAACTTATCACATGGTTCCCTAAATTGCCAAAAATGTCCAGTTAATTGTTTAACATGCACTCCTAGTTACGATTGCGAAGAATGTGTTGATGACTATGTTATTTAACCAATTAATGGAAATTGTGTTTAAAACTGCGAAGCGTAATAATATAAAGGAAGCATCTAATGTGAAGAATGTCATCCCACTTGCAAAAGTTGCTCAAATGGTAGCAGTTCTGATTGTACTGAATGTGGGTAATATAATAAGGATTTAAAGACTTGAATTGGGTCATGCATTTGCAAGCATTCCTTTTAAAGATCATCTGATGGCTATAATTGTGAATGTCCTTTAGATACTACTGAAGTTGGCGATGCATGCGTTTGTTAGGATAAGTATTTCTTAGACGGAACAATATGCGCAGAATGCATAGACCATTGTATAGAATGCGATAATGCATTAACCTGTATTAGATGTGCAGAAGATTACGTTTTAAGTTCCTTAGAAGCATGCATTTTAGAAGGTAACTGTCTACAAGGATAATATTGAAACTATAATCAATGCTCACCTTGCAACAATCCTTGTTTATCATGTACTGACGATACCTTGTGCACTGAATGTAAAGGACAGAACACTAAATTAACAAATGGAGAGTGCCCTTGCTAACCAACTTTTATTCCAAATGGATTTGATTGTGAATGTCCTTTGAATGCTACTAAAGTTGATGATTAATGCGTTTGCAATTAAAAATTCTATGACGCTGATTCATCCCTAAATGCTATTGACTGTCAACCTTGTCCTGATAACTGCCTTGAGTGTCCATCAGGGCAATGCAACTTATGTAAAGAGAATCATGTACTTCACTAAACTGATAATCTATGTGTTTTAATTTGTGGGGATGGGTTTTATAAAGGAAACTTAAAATGTAAAAGTTGCAATCATCCTTGTAAGACCTGTTAAAATGAATCGACAGATTCTTGCAAATCGTGTATTGATGATACAACAATGCAAATTAAGGACAGTTCTATTGTAAACTCATGTGAATGCAGAGAGGGATATATGCAATCTACATCAATGGCTCTTTTTTAATGCGAGAGCTGTATATTAAACTGTTAAATTTGTACTAAGAGCGATGAGTGTGATGAATGTAAAACTGGATTTTACTTAAAAGACGGGTTATGTGTAGAAGATTGTGGAGACTAATATTATAAAGATGAACAACAACCTAAGTAATGTAAAGATTGCATACCGCCTTGTTCCAACTGCTTGAATTAAACTGATTGTTTATCATGTGTTAATGATTATCAATATGAATTAATCGATTAAAGCTGTGTATGTAAGCTTCCATTTGTTTAAGCATCGTTTGAATGTGACTGTTAGCCCAACTCCTAGCCTATCAATGAATCCTGTTAATGTGATAATGGATTTTACCTTGATGAATCCTTACAATGCTAACCTTGTACTGATTAAAACTGTAAAATATGCGATGATGCTTTGCACTGTAGAGAATGTGAGCAGCCGTATGCTCTGCACTAAAATGAATAATAGTGTGTAGAAAATTGCGAGGATGAATATTATATAGATCAAGTTGACATTTGAAAATGCAAATCTTGTGATATATCTTGCTTTCATTGTAAGGGAGAAACTAAAAATGATTGTTATTCTTGCAGAAATTATAAAATGGAAGTTTTAAATCCTCCTAGTGAATGTGTTTGTAAGTAATCATTTTAAAAGGTTGAAAATGATTGTATTTGCATTGATTTTTCTACACTTAGCAGTGAGTTGGAATAATGTATATGTAATACTGGATTTGAGTATAATGACTAGCTAAATGCCTGTGAAAGTACTTGTCCTGAGTTTTATATAGATGGAAAATGCGTGAATTGCTATGATTCATGTACTAACGGCTGCAAGATTCAAGATGATTAATTAATATGCGATTGCCCCAGTACACATTGATATAATACTAGTAGTATATCATGCATTGAATGCTCCATTCCATGCTCCCAATGCCTAGATGGAGAGTCAATCTACTGTACAGAGTGTATTGATTCGAGTATGACTTTAAGTAATGGATAATGTACATGTATGGAGAATAGTGGCTTAACCAGTAATATATGTGTATGCAATGAAGGATATATATAAGAAGCTAATTAGTGCCTAAAATGCTATGATAATTGCTAGAACTGTATATTTGAGTAAAATCAACTAAAGTGTCAAGAATGCATTAAGGGATACAGCCTAAGCGAGTTATAAGACAGCTGTGATTTAATCATTCTAACTTTAAAAATACTAAAAATAGAAGATTAAGCTTTAACTTTCTAAATATCTGAAAATCTAGAACTAGACATTGATATGCTAAAAGTTTTAATGAATGACAAAGTAGTTTAAATAGTAAGCATTTTAAAGCTAGATGATTCTACTTATTAAATTTAAACATAAGAAGACTTATTCGGTAAAATTTAAGTATCAATAGAAAAGCATTAGGCTAGTGATTCTTCTACTAGAATAGACAATTCAGATTAACAAGAAATAGCATTGATTTAAGGAAACATTGGATCTGTAACATAAGCTGTAATAGCAGGAAGTTTAGCCGGAGGAATGCTTTCTGGAAACCCTGGACCAATATGAGGATTAATTAATTCAATTCAAATTATAAGCTTTATTCCTCTTATGCCCTTAAAACTAACTAATAAAATAGTAGGATTTTTAAGTGGAGTTTATCAGTATAATATAACACCTAATTTGTTTGAATTTTTTATTGATTCTGAAGGTGAGCCCTGAAATGAATACAGCGAAAGAAATGGATTTGAAACAAACTAGTTTTTAATGAATAGCGGAAGCTTAATAACTAGCTTTTTAATAGGAATAGGATTATGGCCTTTTATGTTCATTCTATCTAAGGCTAAAAAGTATAGAAGAGTGTCGATTTTATTTACAGAAGTGTGCAAAAGTTATAAGTGGAATTATTTCACTAGATTTTGGATTGAAGGGTATCTTGAAATAGGAATATTTGGTATGTTATAACTGTAATCTTTTGATACCTCCACAAATTAATAATATGTCAATTTGATAACTGGATTAACTTTACTTGTAATTTATAATCAGATAGTTGTTTTCCTAACTCCTTTGATATTTCTGCTTATCTATAAATTAATCCGCAACTATTTACAACAAGCAGAAAATAATCAATAGTAGGAAATAAACCATAAAGAATGAGAGACTTTATATTATGAGCTGAATGTAAATTAAAACGGCATACAATTGTTTTATTACTATTTTTACTTAGCTAGAAGATTAGTCTATATCTTGATCTTATTTTTCCTTACTGAGTATATTTACCTACAGATTTATCTAAATGCCTTGCACAGTGCATTGTTTTTCTTTATAGTTTTAAGATACAAACCTCTTAAAGAAAGATTTGACAATGCTATGATGTGCTGTTCCGAAATTTGTGTAGTTCTCATATTCTTATCTCTTTAATCTTTCATAGATGATATTGATATCATTAGTGACTAATTTGCAGAAAAAGTAGTCTTCATATTGATATTTCTGCTTATAGGGCTTTAGATAGCTGTAATAGTAAGGAGCCTTATTATTAGTTGCTACAATGTTATATAAAAAATGAAAGTTAGCCATGAAGTTCGTCCCTTTCCTGCAGTAATCGTTCAAAAAATAATTTAAGATAGAAAGAAGGAGGAAGCTACTAGTTAAACATAGGTGAATCCTACAATATATCCAGATGAGGATGAGGTGTATAATGATGGCTAGTCCCCTTATATCAATCCTAATAGATATTCAGTTAAATTTTTTCAACCTACATAACCAGATTCAAACTTACCGTGAGAAAATTATAGAAAATAATTAGTTTAAGCATTTTTAAATCAATTATTGTATTAAAGAAGCAATTTTAG
This sequence comes from Condylostoma magnum, assembly GCA_920105805.1. Classification (NCBI taxonomy): domain Eukaryota; phylum Ciliophora; class Heterotrichea; order Heterotrichida; family Condylostomatidae; genus Condylostoma; species Condylostoma magnum. The sequence goes on from CAKKTI010000006.1 coordinate 78,440, forward strand.
GAATATATTACATAAAATTATGTTTTTATAATATATACTCTACTTGCCAAATATGAAATAATGCAAAAAGTACTGTATATTGATTGGTATTATTTAATCAATCAAATCATTTCTCCTTAATAAAACTAACATTAAACTAATTTAAATATTTTTAACAACTAGTTAAAATGGAAAAAAGGATTTAACAGAAACCCTACTACCCTCTGCATACGGAGCTTAAACGTGTCAAAACTGGCTTTTAAAAGGATATTTTCATGAAACATAAAGGATTCTAACGCAAAAATGAAAATAGGGACATAAGAATGCCAGAATAGACACCTAGAAAATATCGTAGATAAAGCAGGAATTTTGAATAGAGATATGTATCACCTAATACATCTTAAGAAAAGAAGCTAACATTTAGAAATGCTCAGATAGATAAGCAGTTAAACAAGCCTTCCTTTATGCTGGCAAACAAGGCTTAAATTAAAAGAGGGAAATCCCTTAAATCTAGTAATGCCAGTAGGGATACATCTATCAGGAGTATACGATCATATGAGACGAGGTCCCCACTGAGGCCTAGAAATAGTGTGCATTTAGATATAGCATAGTAAGCATAAGCTCTACTGAAAGCAGAGCAAGAAAATACCTAAAATCTGCATAAAAGCTATAATTTATATCACTGATCAAAAATTATCAAAGATGTTAATGAAGTTAAGTAAAGCATTAGTAAAGACCTTTTTACTGATAGAGAGAAGGATAACATTTCTAGAGATTACAACGCATTTTAATACAGGATCTTTGAGCTGTCTAACAACGGAATTAATAAGATACAAAACCATAAAAAGCTTCTAAATCGAGTTTTTATCCGCAGTTAGATTAAAATGTATTCTCTATAATAATTTTACTAATACCATCTGCTTAAAACTCTTGGATGAGGAGGCATTTCATCTTTAATTTCTTCTCCTATCTACCATAACTTCCAATCTAGCAAATATGAAGGCTTATCGGTTAAACTGCTCAATAACTCACAAGCATATATAGTGGCTCCTCTTATCTAAGACTCTATTTCTCCTTCTGTTTCCAATGTTTCTTTATTGTCTATTTTACGCTTTAAATCATCATTGTATTATAATACTTCTTTGTAGTGTAATAGCTAAGGAAGTCTGTAATCAGGGAATATTGTTAATAAGTTCAAATCTGAGAAATCAACCGGACTTTACCCTTCTAAAGCTCCCCATAAATCAGCTATTAAAAGTTGACTTCTTTTGCAGAAATGTACTTCTCTGCCCTTAAAAGTAGTACTGTCTTTAAAAGTATCAAAAGTGGAGGTAAGAATGTCTAGTAGCTGCTTATTAATTACAGTAATTACAGATCCCCCAGCACTATACAAAATATTATCAAAGTTGCCTTCGTACAATTGCATAGTTTTATAGCCCAGGTCATTGAGAAACTAGGTTCTTACATCTAGTCCATTAAACTCTATACCTCCAAACATGTTCTACTTAACAAAATCTCTGTCAATGTTTTGCAAGACTTTTTAGTTAAGTTGAATACAGTCAATAGTAAACGGATATTTGTGGTCTCAGGGAGTAAGGATCTCTCTCCATAAGGCTTTTTAGATTACTGGCTAAGTTATCATATTCAAAGCCTGGATGAGGCCAGAAGCAAAAGTTGACACAGTCCAAGACAAACACATAATCTATTATGTTTGATCCAGTGTAATGGAAAGGACAGTCCCTCCAAGGCACTGGCTAAGAAAGTCCTTTGAGCTCCTCTGCGAATTCTTAGAGTTATTACCTATTTACTGTAACGTCACTCAGGTTTTGATATATGTATTAGGCACTATCCCTTACTTTAGACATTTTATTAAGATTTTTGTTGTGTATATTTAAACATGCTATAAAATTATCTAAATATTAATGCTTCTAAGTCCCAAACTACTGAAATTCTGTAATGTTACTTCAAGAGTATCACTGACATGCCAAATTGCAATTTCAGATCTAATACTAAATACAATGACTCTATTATTCTTCACTTGAGCATATAGTTTAAGATTTATATCAAAATCGATATATTGGGTAATTTAGTTTTAATAGATATCATAGATAGCAACTCTATTACCACAAATAACAATGAAATTTAAGCACCCAGCCATTCCAGTTATACAGTCATTAGAATCAAGTTCTAGTTTTCATTATCTATGTTCTTTAAATAGCAGAATAGTTAGGTAATTATACATACTTAGTAAGGCTATGTACTCTTCCTTTTCATAAATAATTTGCAAAATAGTTGTTAAAGGGTCATTGTATGAGTATTCGTATCTAGTGCTAGTCTATTATATAATATTAAAGATATCAATGCTTTAACTATATACCTAAATATGCTCCTCTCCTCGTATTAAATTTTTCATTAAGTTCAATTAAACCTGCACTGTATATGTTCTTAAAATTTTCCCTGTTATAACGTGCTGCAATGAAAACTGACCTATTTATTGGTATATTAGCAGATACTCCGAATCGAACACAAATGAGTAATTTATAGCACATATGAAATTATCCCTATAATACTTTACTGGTGATTATAGCCTAACATCTATAATATCAATATAGTTATTAACTCCGTTAACATTTATCACTTAATTATTATAGCCAATAGCTCCAATTCATCTTTCATCAGGGGAAAATCCAGGCTAATCCAATTCAAAACTAAATAAAGTTGGAATTTATCAAATTTCTTTAAGTTCAATCAGATCAAAAAGTACAATTGATGTTTTCACTAAATATTCTTACTCAACTCATGCTGCTGCGAATTATCCACTATCAGATACAGAAAACTTATTGACTAATCTTGAATTTCTGAAACTTTACTGTTAAAGTTGTGGTCTTTGCATTAAAATGGTCCCATCATGCATCATTTAAAACACTTTCATGTCATTGTTTACTTTGAAATTTTTAGTATATAAAACTGAAGATGTTACTTCTATACTCGCCAGAATAACAACAGATTTGAAAGGATCAAATAGGCTTTGCAGTATGATTGTGTTTCTTAAATCCATTGTAATAACACAGGAATTGTCTGGAGATAGTTTAAGCTTTTTTATATCTAAAATGTGATGTTTTGGTAAGAATTGATCTTATTTCTTATTCAACGATCTGACAATTATTTATCCTTATTGAGTAAAAGTATAAATAAGGTAGTTTAAATCATTAGTCAATTTATACTTCTAAATTCTAAGTTTTCGTAGCTTTGTATGAAAAGCTGTAATACCTGTTTCTACCTCAATAAAACTATACTTAAAAGGTCTTTATTGAATAATTACGAATTGTTTGATGAACTTTATTCTATCTGACGTTATTCCAACGTTCTTTTCTCAAATATAAGAGTAATTGTTTAGATCATATGCTATAACTTTGTATTATCCCTTTAATATCAGTATATTGTATTAATGCTGAAGTTTTAAAGTGTTAATTTATACCAAATCTTGTAAGTTTATTGTATGTATTAATGCAAAGCTTTTAAAATCATATATCTCTATTTTCAAATTGTAAACTAGGAGTAATTTAGAGCTATCTGCTGTAATAATAAATTGATTCAAAGAGCTAATTTAGTGTAAAGTCATAAGAACATCGTGCTTTTACTTGTCTATGTTATATTTGGTAATTAGTTACTTCTAATCTATTTTTTACTTAATGATAACTTTACTAAAATCTAATGTTGTTTAGAACATAGATGGTTTCAAGAGTTATTCATTTTTATTGGTTTTAATGAAACTTTTAGCATCAATAATCTGGCTTCTATCAAAATTACATTAAATGAACTTACAGTAATCAAAATTACACCTTTTAAATCTTGTTTTATTGAATTAGCATCGGAAGAATACACCGTTTTGAAAGTTGCAGTCAGCTATTTAGGATTTCTCAAAGCAAATATTATTGAATACATGATTAAGTCTAATCAGAATCATTATAACATTGCTCAGAAGAACTGCATTCTATTAATTATTCTATGCACCCTAGATAACATCTTCTAGTTATAGTATAATTTACTATTTACATTTGCTTTTTATTATTTCACTTATCAGTTCAATTTGGTACTCGTTTAGAATGAATTAATCGAATTACTGAAAGTTCATCTAGTGGGAAATCTACAAGACTTCTCTCTATTATAAATAGTCTTTAAAATGATAGGTAAATAGACAGTTTCTTTCGCCTTATCTCATAATAATTAAATGTTATATTACAGATTAAAACAATTCATTTATTATTTCTAAAATTTCTAAGGGCTGAATCTTGCTCCTCATTTGATGGTAGTGTGCATAGAATTGTTTAAAAGTGCTTTAAAATGTTATTGAATCTTTTTGCTATTGGTAAGTATATAATAAGGTTTAAAAATGCTATGAATACAATATAAAATGATAGTGTGATTGTAATATTAAACTCTGTGGATTCAGTGCTATCCAATGATTCATTTCAAATCATGTTCTTGTACTTATCATTATACTGTCTTATCTCATAGAATATATTTCACAGTTTTTTCACTTCCTCAAACGATTTTTGCTAGGCTGAAATTTCTAAAAGGTAAATATCGTCTAATAGATTATGATTAGCTTATTCAAGTCCTGTTTTCAAGTATTGGTTTTGAAAGTTCTAATCCTAAAATCAATAATCCCAAAGATCTTTATTCGAAATTAAGTAATCATGAAACTGCAGCTACATTTCACTTTTGTAGTATTTTGCATTAGTATAAGACTCCTAGATGAGTATATTTTGGTCTTTAAATGGCTAGTTATCCTAAATCAGGTCTTAAATTCCTATTCCATACTAAGAAAAGTACTGATTTGACTTTCATATGACTAATTATTGCTGGAATAACATAAAATTAGACAAGCAATTAATCGTGGTTGGATATGATAAAATTTCCTATTCATACTAGAATACGATTTACCATATAATAATCATAAAAGTTCCAATAGACAAAAGAGTAAAAATCATTCACCTTAATTATAACTTGTTTGAAATACTCATATGATGATGTCTTTAACGATTTATTGATACATTGAAAGGATTTATGTGTTAATTTAGTGGGAGTTTGTGGAAGTTTTTTATTCTATAGCTAGCATCTTTAATAACCTAAAACTTTTTGACATTGTCTAATTAAATAAGGCATTTTCATAGGTTAAGATAATATCTGTTAACTAATTTCAGACTAGGACACTGTAAAATCAATGCGAATAGAAATACAGAAATGAAAGCAACAACCAGTTGAAAATTCATGTACCTAAAATCATCTATTGAACCTAGTTAATAGTCAAGCAGTTTACTATGGGTTTAATTGCTATATTTGAATGCATCAAATTAAGAATTTTATACAAGATAATAAACCTTCCTGAAATCGCTTCAATACCAATCAGAACTAGCAAATAGTTCATCCTGTTTATAACTTACAAAATACCCAAATTTATCAATCACATCAATAAGGGGCTGTTTATTACTAAGATAACTGATTTAAGCATCTTCTCATACAATTGCTTTCTTTTAAAATAAAATATCTCAAATTTGTTATTGATCCTATGAGAAGTTGTAATCTTTCACAATTCTTTGAAGTTAATATAGTCTTTTTGCTGTATCATCAAAAATGGTTAATAAATTATCAGTAATAGTTATATCATATACCTTTTAGTAATAAGCTAATCTTGCAATGTCTCCATTAAATAAGATCAAGTCTGCTAATTCTGACGACTCAATCAAAAGTGTATCTTCATTTATTTATTCAGCATTGCTTCTAAAAATGAGCAAATAAGCAAGCGTTAAAATAAAGCAGAGCATCAGCTGTATCAAAATCAGAATCTAGAATAATCTTATATACTTCTTAAGCTTGATAATTTAATTACTTCCAACACTATGCTTTAATCTCTATCTTTAAATCTATAAAATTGATTAGAATTGGTTTCCTCTGCTTTACTGCATACCTTTTAATTTATCTAAAATCTCCTAACTGTTATATTAGTTTATTTATACTGAGTTTAAAATGTTTTCGTATTCAATAGTTTCATTTAAAGTATTCATCTCTAGATTTTAATAAAATTGGCTTCCTGATCTATACAAATTTGGATTTTAAACTAAATCCTAACTAATAGGTCTAAATTAATGCCTATTTTAGTAAAAATCGATTCCTTTATATTTGCAGTAGTCTTGAAGCTCAAGTAAGTTTCCTTAGATTCATTATTAATATTCCAATAGATCAAGAGTTATATATATTTAGTGAATTGTCCTTTTACACACTACAAGTGGTGCATACATTATTCAAACTCCTGATAAATTGATCACCCCTACTCTATACGGATACCTTCAGAACTCGTAATTCTCTACTATATCATCAATATTAAGATTTATCAGCTAGTTATCGTCAATCATTAAAACATTGGCGAAATTCTTACTGAACTAGACAATTTTCCCAGTACTGCTTAAAATAGCTATCTCATGTCTATATTGAATTTTCCGCAGTGCAGCTATTAACAGAATGTTTTAATCTAGACTTGCTCCTTGTACTTAAATTTAAAATTTAGTCAAGTAGCCCTCTGATCCTAGTATAGGAATAACTGAGAATTTAGCAACCTACGCACATGTTGTAGATATTCCAAAATTTGATATAGCTCTTATGTGCCCTTTGTTAAAATGCTAAGGTATTAACATACTCAAATTTTTATTTATTAGGTCACTTTAAAAGCCTAGATTTCTTTTAACCTTACGATTCGCGTATATTATTTTCCCAACATTAGCTCTATTAGCATTTATTATCAGTATGCCATTCTATGCATCTGAGTAGTTTAATTAGGAGCCCTGGATTATTGAGTTTTTATTGTTTTAGTCTATATTTTGCTTAAGGCACAGTAAAATTCAACCTCGTTTATAATTATGCAATAAATCAAGTAAAAAGTTACCAAAGGAGTCTAATAATTCCGTATTTTCATTATGCTTAAGCATCAAATTTCTATAGTTTTCAGTAGTTATTTCTAAGCATTTCGTTACCTTCTCAATGCTTTTAAGTAAAACATCTTGTTATAATTGATTTTAGTTTAAATTATGCCAGAAAGTCAAAATTTATTAGCAGGCCTTAAGATCTTGACTAATTATTAAATCATATTAATATCTAAAATTAATATACTCACTTGCTTTCTCATCATTAAAATTTTAGGTTTAAAGAATTTTCTACAGTTAAAACACTTAAAACTACTCAGAGAGGCTGCCAGCTAGACTGCAATGCTTAGCAAATTTAAGTTAAGCAAGGCAGAAATCATTAGCAATATCAAAACAGTAATATGTCTCTCAAATTGCTAAGTATTTTGTTTTATTTGATCTTTTGTTTATTAAATACCAATAAAATGCTTTAATAATACTTTTTTTATTGCAGGATGCATTTATATAGGGTCTTAAAGCTAGCTCAAGCTCCTTTTGATTAACAATCCGCTTTAGATCATTCTAACTTTACAATACTCTTAGTTTATTAACTCTATGCTGAAATAATTTTATTAAGAACATGCAAAGAAAAGGAGTAAACACAGAAGCAAAAGTTATAATTAAATTTGCATTATTTTATAATTAGGCTAAAAGAAATGCCATGAATATTCCTATAATAGTTGCATACTTAAATATAGTTATAATGTTGAATAATTAATAGTAGTAAGGCTATCATTTAAAAATATACCAGATCATATAGGTCATAGCAATTATTGCATAAATCCTAACAGTCATAATTTCAGAATCAGCTTTAATGATGTATAATAGTATAATAGTTTACGCTATAAAAAATTCTAATAATTTAAAATCGCAAGTTGCCATAGAATCAACGTAATATTTAGAATTAGCCTGCCTTATATCAACATCTGCATAAATTCTAGTAAATTCGGCAGTTTAAGCTGTAAAAATAGTCAAAAAGCTGAATAACAATGCTAATGAATCATTTTCTAGTCATTTTATTTCTGGATATAATGTAAAATCCTAACATCCAAAAAAATAGCACCTAATCACTGTTAAATTTAATATAAAGATAGGAATGAATATGATTCTACTAAAAAGCTTTAGTTTAAATTTAACTGTATAGAATACTATTTTACACAATATTATTCCAGGATTGTTTGGCATAATAATTGCCAATACTTCTATAGGAATGAGCAGAACTACTACAGCTTATATAATAAATAGGTTCCTAACCGACATAAAATGAGTAAATAGCAAATCAAGTCTTAAATAATCTAATGTAATTCAACTTTGAGATGCAGTGTCTCAATAATCAATGTCTTCAGTAGATACATGACTAAGGCTTATCATGTATATAATTTAAATAATAGAGAAAGTTAACTCCTTGAATATGAAAGCAGGTTAGAATTATTATACAAGTTCCGGGGATCCAAATATGCTGTTAAGAAAATTGAATCATTTATTGTATAGATTTCATTAGATCTTGCATTATGACTTCTGTATATAAGGAATAATACTTGGTGAATGATTACTCTAAGCAGATAATAACTACTCAAAGTCAAATCCCCCGTTGCTTTGGTTTACCATTTATAAATTATAGCAATCAGGAGTAGAAAGAAGTTTGCAAAATATACAAATCGGTTCAAATACAAAATAATTTTTAAAATGGAAGAAACACAAATTAGATAGCATATTAAGGACTATTTAAGCTTTAATAAATTTAACAATACATTATAAGCGTTTGAGGAAGAATTAAAACAACATCCAATCCGTTCAGCTAAAAAGCAGTAAAAGACAGATGAGGAATTAGCAAATTTACCTAGAATATACTAAGTATTTCAACAAGACCGTCCAAAATCAGCTCGAGAAGCATTACTGGACAAACAACTAAAAAGTATAGAAAAGAACTACTCAGTAGTTCTCCAAACAGCTAAATAACTCTTAGCAATATCCCTAGACTCCATTAGTAAATTGAAGGCTCCTTAAAACAGTTAATCAGTGCAGCAGACAATAGAAGTTTACTCTAAGCAGTTATCCTAATTCCACTCAGTGCTTATGAGTGACTTGACTATGGATGAAACATAGGCCTAGAACTGGTTATAAGAGTAGACGATTAAAGACACGCGGAACAGTATAAGCAATGCAATGAAGCAAAAGGACCACTCGTCTATAATCCAGGAGTTGATGCAAGTACGGGCGGCTGCTTTAGCCATTCATCCAAGACAGCGCCGTAAGCTCATAGATTAAATGATAAAATCTGACATCATGTGCAGATAATCAGCTGCAATGGTTCGCAGTAGAAACGATTTGCTAAAGAAACAAGCAGTGGCCATAGTGTCTATATTAGCATCGACGTGTAAAGGTACTTAGTACTTACTGAAAAATCAGGGAGAATAGTTAGTTTCAGGCCTCACTGAAATTTTGACACAGGGGGAACCAGGGAGTATTATACAGCGCTTATCGCTGTCAGCACTGTAGAAAATTTCAGTATGGGAGGACCAGGTTACCCAATCACTGATAGACAGCGGGCTTATACAGTGGATTTGCTAGGAGATTGTACAGAAGTGTATACTGGGACACGAATACATACACGAGTTTTGCCTGGATTTTGGAACTGGACTCCTTGCTAATCTCATAAACAGCAGCTATGGAATGGTTTATTTAGAATGCAGATAATAAGAAACTGCGTTCATTATGCAAACCCTATTAGAATGCTTGACTAAGAGTAATATAAGTTCATGTGTTATCATACACCTGCTGGTTGTATTAACATGCCTAGCTAATGAAAGGTTCTTTGGAGTGTAGTTATAAGAAGCATAGTTCTCTGATAGAATTGGGGAGTTTGTAGAGTTCTACAGTATGCATACTGTTGAAAATGAAGATCCGGATAATCGGCGTACTATTTTAGACATGTGTGCACATCTTTTTCACCCAAGGGAACAAAGTGTGGGTAATTTGGACACAAGTGAAGTTATGGAGTTTAATGTAAAGAAGCATTAGGAAGAAATAAAAGAATTAGAGAAAAGAATGGACGATGAGAATGAGTTAATCGTTTTTGAGTGTTTTCCTGATGAAATTGATTAGTAATTAAAATTTTAGCTAAATACGAGACTCTATTGAGGCCATTTCTAAGAAGTCAGCGGAAGGCTTGGTTAATTTTTCCTTTAAAAACTGTTTCTGAAATAAATAACAGGCAACACCAATTATTATGTAAATAAAACAAGCAATTGCAGTTATTCTGTAGTAATTATCGCTTATTTCCATAGGAAGGTACTCGTATTTTCCGTATAAAGCAAGTGTAAGTAAAGCCTGAGTATGATTTACAAGCATTGCTGCTGCAAAGAAGGAAAAACTGTAGCAAAGGGTTATATAAGTTCGCATTTTTATAATTTCATCTATTTCTATTTAATTCTAATTCTATGTCTTCTGGAATTGTCCCTTAAACGTCAATTGAATAACAGCCTGGAATCTTTTAATCTGCTCCGTTCCACTTAGCTACTCACGAGTGTTAAGGGTTCATTATGCTTAACATTCCTTCAAATCGAGCTGATGTGCATAAAATCATGCGCTCTTAATCCCCTCTAATTTTCAGTTCTTCACAGTTTTAGCAGCCTTCTTTAATTCATTAGTCCTCGGTTTTTATTAATCGACATTAAAGGCATGAGCGGAGCTTTACGAATTTTTCTGGAATGCTGGCTTCGGTTTCCAAATCCATCTTAAATATGCAAAGTTTTATTGGTAATTTAAAGATATAAAATGATTTTATGTTTGCTGTTATTGGAGTAATAGATTCAATAAAATCTTATGTTTTAAGCTTAATTTATTCTTATACATTAATAATTATAATGCAGTATAAAAAGGGATTTTATGTATAGTCAGAAGATTTTGGATTTGATGAAACACCACTTACAGATAATTAGAATAGGCCTGCTAAAAATATTTCATTTAAGCAGTTTATTCATTGGGCAGGCTTTTATTAAAAGAGTAAAATCCCAGACAAATATAAAAGAATGTAGTTTTGTACATTGCTTATGGGAGGACTCAGCCTATGCTCTCTTCTACTGAATAACTTTCAAGTAAACTTTATATAGAATTAATTACACTGAAGAGAACAAGCAGACGATATTATTATTTAAATGCTAAAAGTAATAGTAATTTTACTTAATTTAATGATTCTACTGCTTATTTACATTTATTATCAAACCTGAAAATAACTTTATATTGAGGTTTATAGATTTTACGATAACTGTAATTAATAAACAGCATCATTAATGCACTTCAGGGACCTCAGAAACCTTTTGATGATAGAATTAATAATAAATCTGCCAATGCCAACTTTATTGTAAACATAAGAATTCGAAGTTGGCTAATTGGGTTTAACAATGCAATTTACTTTAGATGACATAATATTTTCTCTCATGCTAATAAAAGTGTATCATGTTATAAGATCTCTTGTATACCTCTCCCACTATGGCTAACTAAAATCTTACTAAATGATGTAATTTATACTCAGACTAAATTAGTATACATCTAGCAATACAATTTCCCTTTATAAGATGGTGTATAGAAATTACCCAACACGATCAACCTCTGTGATATTTTTCCTATTATTATTCTGTTTTGGTACTTTAGTACACTTATTTGAACGCTCTTTTTCTGGAACTTAATACACTAATAACTATAACGCCTATTATAGCATTTTTGTGTCCTCATCTTCCCTGGGCTATGGCGATTTTACACCAGACAGTCATATAGGAAGAATGATTGCAATGAGTGTTTGTATTTTCGGGGCATATTTGATTCCTTCTATTATAAATTGCCTAGAAATATTCGTAGTATTCGAAGAATCTGATGAGTCATGCTATTAAGGTATTTGTTATAACCAGTTCATTTTACCAGAACTTAGAGTAAGGGCTGCAATTGTTCTATAAAGGTATTTTAGAGTGAAAAGATCAATATCATAAAAAGTAAAAGTGTTAGATAGATTAGCTATGTACCGCAAAGCTATTAGCTAATTAAAGCAATGGAGAACTATAAATAAGCCTAAGCCAAGTGAAAAAGTGCTGACTAGTATACTAGAGCTAAGATATCAACGGCTATATTCGGAAACAAAAGAAGTAAATATGTCTAAAGGAAACCTGTTACAAGATATGAATGAAATTTGGGGGAAATCTAGGTATATAAGAAATATTTGTAATACGCAGAAGGAAGTGTCGATTGTGATGTCAGAGTTAATAGAATCAATTAACAAAAAGATTTTTTAAAATTTTAGTTGCCTTAAATAATTAAAAATGTCTGAAATATGTGAGGAAGAACTAAACATAAGATCGACTTTACGAAATGAGTCGACTGATTTATCTGGATTACTTTTGTGTGATATTAATACAAGTATGCAAAAAGGTAAAAGTTAGATAAACGATGACTGATTTAAGTGAAACTGAGAAAAAAAATCAATGTAATTTTACAGTAAAATAATAATGCTAACTAAACTCTAAGGAGTTTTGTCACTACTTATATTAATTTTGTATTAAATAGCTGTAATTTTTATATAGGATGAAATGAAATTTAAAAACTATGAAGAATCAGAAATATAATTACTAAATGCAGCCGTTGCAATGCTTACAGTAGTACTAGAGCTTATAATACTTAAATATTATCATTATTGATCTAATTTTAACTACAATTACCACAGATTTGCAGCCTTAGGTAAATATTATGTAGATTTAAATGAATGGTAATAAAAGTTACGCCCTTAATTACTTTTAGAGGTTGTACTAAATTTACCAATGCCACTTATAATTTTTGACTATTAATTTGAGTTAGAGTAGATGGGAAATATAACTTAATACTAACTCAGCGATGTATTATTTACCCTTGCTTTAATAAAAATATACCATGTGCTTAGAATGACACTTTACTATTCCTACTATATGCAGTATTAACCTATGAATATAATATACGAATAAGGTATAAAAAATGTATGAAAGGCTTAGCTTAAATTTTCGCTAAAATCTAATATAATTTTGTACTCTATACTATCGTACTGCTTAATCATATGAATCTTTGGCATAGTATTGCATGTATACGAAAGACCGTTTGAAGATAATGTATAATAAGAGCCTTACAACAGTCTTTGAGGCATTTTTGAGTCTAATACATCTTTAGGATATGGTGAGTTTTATCTATAGAGTCATTTAGGACGAGGAACCATTCTTGTAGTGGCTATTTGTGGTTCATACTTAATTTCATCATAAATTGACATATTCTAGCAACTTTTTGAATTTGAGCCTAGTTAAAAGGTATTGTATAAGTACTTATGACGATAAATAGTACTCAGACAATCTATTAAACTACAAGCTGTTATATTAATCTAAAGGAACTTTAGACTATAATTACTAAGAAGGAAAAACAAACAATCTCGTCTAGGTGCAGTAGAGAAGTATTTCCGGCAGTTATAAAGTTTCAAGCTTTTAACAATTCCATTAAAACACCCTCCGAATGTGAATTAACTTTGCTTAAACTTAGCCAGGAAGTACTATAATCTATCAAAAAGACCTCTAATAGACGACTAATAACGTGAAAATGCAGCACGGAGTCAAGTAATGGAATCTTTAAACATCATAAGCCTTATAAAGAATATGATTACTATGCAGAAGAATATATCAATACAAATGAACAATCTATCTACTGATATTATTACAAGGAGATTCAAGACATACAAAGACATTACTTATGTGTCAAATGTCTCAAAATACAAAAACGAGGGAAGCTTAAAAGCAGATTAGAACTTGATACTGCAGGCCAATGTTAGAAGAAGAACTGTAATAGTCCAAAGACCAATTTTTTCAATATCAGAATCTAGTTCAGATAGTTTATCTAATGATTCTAATTAATAACATAATGGACACTTGCCTTTGTCTAAACAACAAATATGCACAAAGTGAAAGCATTTGAGTTACATGCTGGGTAATTCTTCTATTGCCTTACATTTTCCTGCCTCACATCTAAACACATTCTTCCTATAAGCCTCTTATCTTCCTTAGCAACACCCCATTTTAATAATGGCAGCACCGTTACAGGAAAAGGAATTTCCTCGTGTGATTTTTGTTACTGGAGGGCCGGGTACTGGTAAAGGCACACAGTGTGCTAATTTAGTAACTGAACTAGGCTACTCCCACGTTTCAGTGGGTGATATAATGAGAGAGGAGATCAGAAGCGGAAGTGAGGAGGGTCAATCAATTCTTTAAATAGTTTAAGGTGGTAATCTTGTTCCCAAGGAGTTAACTATATCTCTTCTATTGAAAAGGCTGAAATCAATGGAGGCTGATATTGTATTAATTGATGGATTTCCCAGATCAGCAGAGCAGGCTATATATCTAGAGCATCTGGGAGTTAACATAGACTATATTTTGCACTTTGACACAGATAGAGAGGATGTGCTATTAGAGCGTTTAATTGAACGAGGCCGGACGAGTGGCAGGGCAGATGATAATGAAGAAACTATATTTAAAAGGTTCTTTGTGTATAAGGCAGAATCTGTCCCTGTGCTAGCGCTTTACGAGCCCTTTGGATATGTAAGAAAAGTGGACTGTCTGGCTGGGATTCCCCTGGTGCTTCAAAGAACAATGAAGGCTTTAAGAGCAGAGTTGTTTTGTGTTATTGGGTAAAAGTTCAGTGGGAAAACATCCCTGAGCAAGAAATATGAGCAGCTAATGCGGTATAAAGTGATTGATCTAGAAGAGTTGAAGGTTAAGGTTGTAGAGGGTAGGAAGGTTGTTATGGATGACGATGCTGAAATTGTTAACGCTGTTGTGTACAAGTTGCTGCATTTGAAGTCTGAGTATAGGATTCTGCTTGAGAACTTTCCGGAGAATGAGGCGTAGATGCACTTGTTTGATAATATTTTAGGATAGCCCAATAGAGTCGTGTATGTTAAATGTGAGCAGGATATTGCGTAGATGAGGATTCTAGGGCTGGACAAAAGTGACCCTAATTATATGAATGTTGGACAGTACAGCTAACTGTATAGGCAGTATAGTGATAACATTGCACCTGTGTTGAAGTATTATTAGTAAAATTTAGGGAGTTGTTATGGAGAAGTTGATGGGGGTAGTAATTTTATTGATAGTATTGAAAGGTAGTTTATAAAAATTCTAAGTCCTGAAGTTGTTTTAGTTCGAGGAGATATTAGGAGACCTTTTTTAGCATATTTGAAAAGCTAAGGGTATAATTTAGTAAATGCAGCGATGCTTTTAAAGCTGTATATTGGAGGAAGACATAAACTTATTTAAGATATTGAAGAATACTAGTAATCTGATGATTTTAGTATTATCAACATACTCATGGAGAAAGTACTAAGTGGAAATGGACAGTTAAAATTCGCTATATACAATTTCGCAAGATATGATGCAAAAATCTCCTAATTATTTGAAACGTCCATTTGCCCTATACATCAAGTATACTACTTAGATCCTCCATAAAAAACAGTTCCTGATAAAGTAACTTTGCAATACTTTAAATAAAACAGATTAGTAAAGATACCATCTGGCTCACTAGGCTTTACAGAGAATATTAGACCAGCTGAAGTACAAAACATCATAAAAGCAATTGATAACTGCAAGGAAAGAACATCAGGGCAGGTAATCTGGATAGTCGGTCCTACAGCCTCGGGTAAGACTGAAATTTTTAACATTTTATGCTAAAACGAGTAATTTGAGACAGTAGACTTATCAGAAATCTCAGAGGACTACAAAACCTAAATTTCTACAGACGATGATCCTAAAGACACATTAACCTTAACAGAGTTTGGAGACAGTCTTAATTTCTATCTTACTAAAAACATAAACAAAACACTTGTATTCGACGGACTTTTAGCTTAAGAGTACCTCAGCCTACCTGATCCCTTATTCCCAGAATAAGAAGAAGGGGAATAACAGGAAGACGGGGCAGGGCCTGAGGATGATCCTAATCTTGATTTTAAGGCGATTGAGCAGGCTCAAAGATTTAAGCACTTTTTAAGTAGAATCCCACTTTTAAGCTTAATTGAGTGCACTGCTTAGGAGGAGGTTTTAGAGAAAAGATTAAAGGTAAAGAATGAGATAGCTGAAGAAGAGGAAATTGGTAGTGATATGAAATTAGAGATTTTAGAAGGACTTTTGTTCTGTGAAAAGTTAGATTTTGTTGAGGAAAAAGTACCTTGGAATGTGCCGGAATACTTGTTTGTTAATACAACGGAAATGATGGTAAGGGATCTTAAATAGCAGATTAATAATGACTACCAGTAAAAGCTTATTCTAATCACAAGTGAGTTTTATTGGCTAGATAGCTATATAGCTGAAATTTGCTTTAAAAATGACTTCTACTTTGCTTCCTGGGAACATTATGTATAAAAGGTGAAAAATGAAAATGACTCTATGAGGGAACTACTTGAAGGCAATTGGAATTTGTCATAAGAGCATAAAAGTTACATATCATAGAAAATATTAGCAAGCAAGCCTAAAAGATAGTTGGTTACTGTTTTATATGACTATCCTATTTCTAATATCGACGGGTATATGACACATATTGAAGAACTTATTCAACTAGAGAGTATTTTTGGGAAAATCCAGGCATACTTAAATTTTGCAACTAGTCAGCAAGTATCAATAGTAGAAAAGTTACCAGTAAGGCAAAGAAAAGTAAAAGTAGTACAGGAAGAAAATGAGGAAGATGATAATGAAGAGGAGGAGAAGGAATAAAAAGAGGAATAGCCAGATGAAGAGGAAGAAATTGTGCCTATGTGGAACAATTTCGAGAGTAGTACTTTTGCATAAGCATTCGCTTATTTAAATGGACTAGAAGCATAAAGAAAGAATTAATAAAATCCAACACTTGAAGAAATGAATGAAAATATGGCAGAAATCTTTAAAAATTTACAGCAAAAACAATTAGTTTCTATTATACTAAGTAGTGATGCCTCGTTATAGCTCTTTAGAGACATAACTGACAATGAAGTACCAGCATCTCCTTATTTCAAGTAAGAACTTCCCTTAGATATAAGTGATCTAGGTGATCTTTAATTAAAAATAGAGTAAAACTTTACCAGTGACAGGGCCAAATAGTTCTTTTTTGAAAATTTCAGCTCATATACAATTCCCTTCCACAAATTCTATGAATCATTTTGCAATTACTTGCAAGGCTAGGACATTTAACCTACTGCAGGACTATACCAAGTAATGAGAAACATTATAGACTTTAATAGAAACCATGTCATAGATGCTGAAGATGTCAACTAGTTTTTTGTGAGGTGGGAAGACGCCTCAAAACGATCGGAAATTTTAGAATTGGCTAAAAACTAAAATTCTAAGGAAAAATAGGACAAAGTAGGCTATAATTTGATTTTAATAGTAGAGAACAGTCAGACTAACCCAGAAACCTAAGCCAAGAGCTTCCAGGCCGGTGATATTTTTGAAATTACATACGAGGGATACCCAAAAAGCCCTAATTTCAGAGCTGATGGAATTGCATATGCTGGGCGTTAAACTGCACAGGTAAAAAATGATATAGAGTTTCATACAGCAGATACTAGGATCAAGTTTTCCCACTTTAACATCATAGCAAAGAAGGACGGTTATTATTTAGTTGATTGTGGAACTATTGATGGTATTTTCCTTAGACTTAAAAATCACCCGGTTGTGCTATTCAATGGAGCATATGCCAGGTTTGGAGATACTTTATGCAAGGTATCACAGTGCCATGTACTAAACTGCCAGGAGCCAGAAGGAACTGTTTAAAAGTTTGAGTTTTAGAAGTGGTAAGAGCCATAAGGAGATTAAACTAAGCTTGAGATTTAATTCTTATCTGGAAGGCTATAAGGAATGAAGTTTGAATTTGACTCTGATACTCCTCATATAACAGTAGGTAGTGAGGCTGATAGTGATATAAGATTAGACCCTCATCTTAATTTAAATCACGCTTATATAAAATTGACTGAGTACGGGTGGACTATACAGGATAATTATAGTGTGTAAGGAACATGAATAGCTGTTAACACTTATGATAATATGATACTAGGAAAACCAAGTCATCCCTTGAAACTGAAAAATAATACGGAAATCTAACTTCCAGGTGTATTGCTCAGAGCTGTTTTTAAGGGAAAAGAAGACATTTATCCTACAATACAGAACTCAAATGGAGTTAGAGAGACTGATTTTACCTAGGAATACTATTTACATTAAGGGCTAATAGGAGAAGGAGCGTTTGCATATATACTGAAATGTACTGAAATTAGTACAAATAACGAATATGCTGTAAAAGTGATAATTCCTAATGATGAAAGCTTCGAGGTTTAATGCTTGTAACACTTAGACCATCCTAATATAGTTAAAGTGTATGATATGATTTTATACCAAAAGCGACTGCTAATTGTCTAAGAGCTCTGTAAAGGAGGGGATTTGTTTGATAGAATCGTTGCCAGAGGAAATCTGACTGAGGAAGGCAGCCGAATCATAATAAAACAACTTCTATCCGCCCTAGGCTACTTACACTCAAAAGAAATAGTTCACAGGGATATAAAACCAGAAAACATATGCTTTGCAGAAGATAATGAAGACTCTCCCATAAAACTAATTGATTTTGGATCTGCTATAGTTGGTTAAAGCTCATAGAAAGTAGGAAGCGCTTATTACATTGCCCCAGAAATGCTGTAAAAGTAGGGAAAATGCGATACTAAGTGTGATATATGGGCAGCCGGAGTAGTTTTATACATGCTTATATGTGGATGTCCTCCTTACAACGGGTCTAGTGATGACTAGGTTATGCAGGCTATAAAAGAAGGAGCTCCTATAAGTTATGACACAAACCAATGGGGATAAGTTTCCAAGCATTGCAGGAGATTTGTAGCCAGTATGTTGATTAGAGATCCTAAGAGAAGACCATCGGCCCAAGAGTTGCTTTAGAATCCGTGGATACAAGGAAAGGTGAGATTTTTAGATACTAACAAACCAGTTGCAGTAGAAGCACTTGGAAATCTTAAAAAATTCAACTCTACTACTAAATTACAGCAGGTTATTATGTACTTCATTGCAAACAGAATGCTATAACATGACAAAGAGAAGGAATATTAGTAATTATTCCATGAAATGGACTAAGATGCATCAGGAACACTGTCAAGAGAAGAGTTAAAGCAAGCTTTCAAGCAAAATCAGGACTTCACAACTGAAGAAATCGATAAAATTATGGATGAAGTCGATATTAATCAAAGTGGCCAACTTGAGTACTCTGAATTTATCACTGCTGTTATGAAAAGAGCACAAATAGTATCAAATGAAGTCTTATAGAAAACATTTGATTACTTTGACTAGGATGGAAGTGGAGATATAACCTCAGAAGAGCTAAAGCGGATGTTTGGAAACTCGATTGAACAGTGGGCAAAGTTGATTGAGCAAGTAGACAGTAATGAAGATGGGAAGATTGATTTGAAGGAGTTCAAGAACATGATGCTAGCTTTTGTGAATGAACAAGGGGATAGTTAGTTACATTTTATTAATGAAATATAGAACCTTAAGCTTAGATGTTAAAAGGGTTATTGAAGCAAATGACCTAGAGGAGATAAAGTGGGTTAAATGGCATAAAACACCTGGTTATGGGAAAAAGCATAAGAGTATTGTGCATTTAGTGGTAAAACATTCAACAAGTGTGAAGGTTTTAGCTTATTTTGTAAAGAAGTGGAAAAGTTTAGTCAATCAAAGATGTAGATACAGCCGTAAGACTCCTTTATTCTATGCTTGTGTGTTGGGTAAGCTAAATTTTGTTAGGTTTTTGGTTGAAAAGCATAACGCTAGAATCGATGTTTCTGATAGGAGGAAAATTAGTCCTTTAATGATGAGTGTACAGCGGAATAATTGAGAATTGTTTGAGTATTTAGTATAAAAGGGAGCTAATTTAAAATAAAAAGATAATAGAGGGTGAAATATATGTCATTTTGCAGCTTATTATAATAATTTATAGGTAATATAATGATTGAAATAGGAGTGTTTTACCTTATTCTATGAATAAAACAAGGTGAATGAAATTCCTATATACTAATCCATACAACAGAGTAACAAAGAAATCCTTTAGTTTATTATATCATCATTTCCTGATTAGGTAGCAGACAGTAAATTATTCAATTATGCTAAAGACGAGAGTATATTAAGTATTTTGAGAAGTAACTGATAAGCTTAAGCTCATATTCTCCTAGATGCCTTGCTAAAGTACAATCACCCAATAAACACAATTGAATCTCGTTTTAGTCTGAAAGATATCCCAATAAACCTCATAATCAAATATGACAGAGACGATATATTCAGAGCCTTACTATAACAGGGGGCCATACATCCTCAAAAAGGCCTCGTAAGGCCAAGATCTAAAATACACAAAACAGCATGCCAAGAAGTATTATGACACTCCAAAAGATCATTTCTCTATCTAATCCATTAATTAGAAATTCATTCAATAGGACTACAAGAGCCCTACTCGTTTTCAAGATTACCAGTTTCATTGATAAGAGAAGTAGTTAATTATATTTAAATTTCACAACATATTACTTTTTAATAATTTTTACCATTGGATGCAGTCAATAAACTAAAAGTAATAAGTTAAAAAATCATCTACAAGACCTGAAAGCGCATAAACTAGAAAAAAAGGCAAAAAGTAAGCTAAAAAACCAGAATAGCCCCAATTACCTACTGACCAGCTAAACTATTTAATGTAAGTTTAAAATAGGGAAAAGGGTTAAACAAGGTCTAAAAAGGGGAAAAAGGCTTCCAAGTCATAAAGTTCCAAAAAGCTTAGAGAAGGTAATAATAAATCTCAACAATCGAAATAACTGAGTAGAATTCAGTCTTATAAGCTTGATTTTTTATCTAATGCAAAATAACAACTTAAGCTGCAGGTTTCAGGGGTAGAAATAACTTAGAACTTTTTAAACAAAAAGCACCAAGAAATTTTTGCTTTAAAGACTGAAATTCAATAAATACAGTCAACTTTACTAAATGATAATAATTCAAGCTAAGTGTTGCAATCTATACAAATACCAGTGACATAAACAAGTCAATTGCAATCGATTAAGTTAGACTACGTAGAAGCTTCATAATATACACGGTAAGAGAAACTGAGATCATAGGAATTGAATACAGCTATGGGAGGTGATATGTATTTCAGATTAAAGGACTTGTATACAAAATACGCGAATTCACTGGACAGAGAGTAAATGGAACTGACTTAGTTTATACAGCTACTCTAAAGCATAAAACTAATAAATAAGAGATTTCCTAGGGCAAAGGCTGAGTTGCTGTTTTACTAAAACAACGGAAGACACTATATAGACTTTTTTAGGTTTTCAGAGATTATAATGGATTTAGCTATTAAAAAGTTCCCGAAGTTAGACACTTAAGAAGCCATTGAGAAATTACTACTAGATCTAGATATTCCTACATCAAAGATCGACTATATAGACCAACATTATCTCAACTGGCAAGTAGCCTTCAACAGCTAAGAAATCCAGTCCCTTCTAAGCAACTATATGGTTCTTTTCGGCAGAATATACGATAAATTTAGATCACAAGTATCTGAACATGCTAATCACATATCAATCTAAGACTACTTAAACTATTGCAAACATTTTAAAATAATACCGGATCTTATAACAATCTCAGAAGCTATAAAACTATTCAGGGTCTCTAAGAGTAATTTATTGGTCAAAGATTATCTAGAGTTTGATAATTTTCTTAGGTGCAATATCTATGTGGGAATTTTCGCATTTACTAGAGGAGAATTGAGTCACGAGTACTCAGATACAGAATCAGTTCAACTATTTTTGCAGTATTTAGAAGATGTAGTCTAATAATAACATTTTAGGCACTTTAAAAATTATCTAACGTATCAATACCTATGGAGGCTTGGTAATGTAAATTAAAGCTCATTTATCCATTGGTTTATTGAGTTTCCAGAGTTGTTTCATCGATGTTGTCTTAATAATATAACGAAGCTTCTTAATATTGATAGTTTTCAAATTGGTTGATTAACTCTCTCTTTTCTTAGTATGCAACTTATAAAGCTTGAAATATGTTTTTTCCTTAGTATTTTGTAAAGTTAAAGCGAAATCTGTAATCTTCAGTTTATTTATTGAATAGTAAAGCTATCAGATATTCTTGTTTCTAAGAACCTTTTTAAATAAATGCCTCGCATTCAATAATATTTTCAAATTAATTCTTAAAGTAAGTATCAAAAAAATTCTTATCCATACTAATTCTTTTTAGATCTAATGATTTAAAACCTTTAAAATTATCAGTTATTACAGATTAAAAGAATTGCTGTATTTGCTGCCTAATTGTTTGAATTTTTTCGTATCATTATTTCGGATCTGCTTGAGATTTTCAACTTCTATCTAATATTGCTTTATAAACCCCCTATTAGATATGTTTCATGTGAAATTAATTATCAAATTGTAATTAGCGCTTAAGGTGGTCTCTAAATTTATCTACGAACAAAAGTATCCCCTTGGGTATCTCATTCTATGAGTCAAACACAATTTAAGCGTTTATTCTATATTCTTCTATTTCATTGCCTTATAAATCTAGTCCTATTTCATCCTATCCGTAACTAACGTCAAAAAACAAGTCATTACTTGCAAACCATTTGGTAAAGTCATCTAATCTATATTACAGCATATTGATTATAACTAAATAAAGATAAAACTATAAAATATGAAAAGACTTAAAAAATTTGTAAGTAAGTTGTCCAATTCTTTAAGTTTCAACAAAGCAACACTTTCTGGAGCTTTAGACGTTATAGTAATAAGGCATCAAAACGGAAATATGCAGGCTTCTCCCTTTTTTGTACGTTTTGGGAAACTAAAATTATTGGTATCTCGGGAAAAGGATGTCAAGATTAGGATAAACGGGCAAAAGGTGAACATTCGTATGAAATTATCCGGAGATGGTGAAGGCTATTTTGTTAATTAAAGCAGTCCTGATATATCACCGATGTCAAAGGGAAAATTAGCATCTTTTAGACTAAATCCTATACAAGCTGATGATGATTCAATAGATTCTGATGATTAAATAGCTGATGTTTGAATTTCTTTATGTAAATCTAAACTGGATGATGAAGAGGCTTTTGTAGAGAATATGGTTGAATACAGCTAATTTTAGATTAATCCTTACTTTTATTTAGATAATCCAGAATTGATTATTAAAATTGGGGAGGAAATATATGACTGGAATCAAGGAATGCCTGAAATTATTGCATTGTTAGCATATGGAAGGTCACTTATTTAATACACTGATGATAATACAGAAGAGGAGTTAAGCATCTAGCTGTCCCTGTGCAAAAGTTAAATTGCCTTTTAATAATGATAACAAGTGTTTTAAGAGAATTTAGTTGACTTTTAATAATTCCAATAGAATCCATGGGAGATTTTGAATAATCCTGAGCTGATTATTAAACTTGGGGATTAATTTTACTAATGAAAGTAATCTTTGCCTCATATTTTATCCCTTTTAGTCTTCTAGAAACCTTTATTTTAAGAATATAAGAAAAACAATAAATACCAGCGAGGATATGAGCCCTTAAGGTTATCATCAGATCAGCTTAATCATTTGAATTTGTAACAAGGAATAAATATAGCTTCGTATACTGTTAAAAGTTAAATTCAAGGCAAATAGACAATACAAGGCAAGATTTTCCTATGAGACTGAGACTCTAAGATAGTGATTTCTGATATAGATGGTACTATTACAAAATCAGATGTACTGGGGCATGTTTTGCCGTTCCTTGGTAGAGACTGGTCTCACCCTGGTGTAGTAAGTCTTTATAATAACATAGAAAACAGGGGGTATAAATTTCTGTACTTATCCTCTAGACCCATAGGCCAGGCAAAATATACTAAAGAATACTTATAGAATCTTAAATAAAACGAATACTAACTACCAGATGGACCAGTGTTAGTCTCATCAGATAGAATGCTTAAATCATTATTTAGAGAAATCATTCACAAAACTCCTTAAAATTTCAAAGCAAGTGTGCTTAATGATATTAATTACCTTTTCCCACTGCATGTTAATCCTTTCTATGCTGGATTTGGTAATAAAGAGACTGATGCTGTGTCATATGTTACTTCTGGGGTACCTGTAGAAATGGTTTTTATTGTAAATCCGAATGGCGAGTTAAGAATGTTACATACAGACTACGTAACAACATATGACGAGCTAAGTTTAGAAATAGCGGAGATGTTTCCTATTTATTAATAATTTTACTAAAACCATGTATCATCATCTAATAAATCCATAACGTCACTTTCAAATGACCTCGGAGGATTTAACTTGTACTCTTTTCCCATTCTTACCATATCTTCGAATATTCTGACTACATTTGTACCGTCAGCAGCAGATACGAAATGAAATGGAAGGTTGTACTTGCTAGCAAACGCAAACTGCCTATTAGTAACATCATAATTAACATCGATTTTATTAGCAATTAGCATGCACGGTATATGTGGACAAAACCTCCTCATTTCCTAGTACCACGTTCTAAGATTCTAATACGTAACTTTCCTTGTAATATCGAATACTAAAATACAGCCATGTGCTCCGAAATAATAGGAGGCATGAAGACTGTTAAAGCACTCTTACCCGGCAGTGTCCCATATGTCAATAGCCAAGTGCTCTCCATCTAGGTCCATTTCATGCCGGAACATAGTCAATGCATATGTAGAGAGCTGTCGCTCTATGTACTCCGATACCAGAAACCGCTCTACCAGTTTACTCTTTCCCACTGCTGAGTCGCCAAGCATTATAAGCTTTATATCCGCCGGGGGCAAATCTTAAGCTTGCTTTACTCTGTTTTCCGCTACTGGGTCCATTTTTAAATGGGAGGCACATGTGGAATATGTAAGTCTGACTAAGAAATAAGGTAATAAGCTTTGATTCCCTAGAATATGATATAACTTAATATAGGAAAAGGATTCTCGTTCAGAAAGTCGTAGAAGGTGTATGGGAATAGGAGGCTGGCTGATATGAGGTAAAGGTGGAATAAAGCGTTGGGGATGTATTCGAGAGATGAGAATCCTTTCCAGTCGTTTTATGATAAAAACATACGAGTCTTTTAGAAATATGTTATTGAAGGGTTACCACCGGAAATGAGATTGGATTGTTGGAAAGTTTTACTTAGATTCGAAATTCGTGATGATTTTTAGCAGTTTCTGCAGATAGATAATGAAAAATTGGTCAGTGATATCGAGAAAGATGTATAAAGGACTTTTCCTGAGTTTGAATATTTCTAGTAAGAGCTAACCTAATAGAAACTTTTTAATATATTGAAAGCATTTGGGAATAAAGAACAGGAAATTTCATATTGTTAAGGATTAAACTTTGTTGCAGGATTTTTGCTAATGGCAGTCGGGGGTGATGAAATTGTTACTTATAGTTTACTGGTTTTGCTTATAGAATAGTTGTAGATAAAATAACTATACACATCTCATCTACCTTTATTGTAGAAAATGAGTTATGTGGTTGAGTAACTAATAATGGAAAAGTTTCCTAAGGTTGGATAACATCTCAGGGACACTGGATTCACTGGGCCCTTATGACTTACTAAAGGAATTATGACTTTGTTTATTTATATACTACCCTAAATCTCAGTTGTAAGGGTTTGAGATGTTATATTAGTTAGAGGGAAGATCGTTATATATCAGACCTTCTTGGCTTTGATAGAGATTTTGTAGAATGAGTTAATCCATTAAGATTTAGCAGGACTAGTATAAATATTTAAAAATCTAACAGCTAAGCAGATTAACCCTGATTTATTGATACAAAATATACAGAAATTTGAGGAAATAAACGAAGATGTAGAAAAACACTCGGAATTTTGGGATAATAATCTAAACAATTTATATTATTTGACAACTAGACATATCGCATGTTCTTTTTTCATTTCTTACGTAGCTCTCTGGCAATAATTGTCTTGAAATCTCATAACTTGGCTTCTAATTAACTAGAAAGGGTTAACTTGAAATAACATCCTTTAAGTTATTCACAAGCTTTTTTATTTCCTCGCTTCCTCTGTTGTAGTTTAAAGCTGTTTATATAGCTCGATAAGCTTCTAATAAATACCCAGCTTTCCTTAAAATTTTACCCATTAATAACCAATTATCATGATCTAATGGATTTTACTCTATTGCTTTATAGCACTTGGAATGAGCATCTGAAATATCCCTATTATTATACAAAGCAATAGCCCATTGCTTATATAAAGTCTACTCAGGTGTCCAAAGTTGAGTTTTCTCACAAACTTCAATGATTTCTATCCATTTTTCTGCTTAAAATTTACTTTGCTTGAATAAAACGTAAGTCAAGAACAGATATCCTTTAGGATCAAGCTGAAAAAGATCGATGTAGTTCTTTAGATAACGTTTTGATTAATTATAGTCTTCTAAATAGTAATAAGCTACCCCGAAATGATAGTCTAAGTTATTAAATTCACTGTCTGACTGTTTTAATTACTAAAGCAGTTCTAATGCTTTGTTATACTCCTTGAGTTCCAGATAAGCCAAGGCTTAAAAGTAGAGTGCACAGTCTGACTATGGCTCTCCTTGCTAAATAATCTATGTCCATCTCTATTTAAAGTACAGTCTTTCATACATTTACAACTCCGTACTTTCCATATTTTTATAACTCTAAAATACAATACAGGAACTTGAACACTTGGCTGGGTTTGTCTCTCTTTCTTATCTTATCCCCTGCAATTTCCTCTCCATTCTGGCAATAGCAGCTCGTAGTTATTACTATTCATTAAGAGAAGTTTGTTGATTAGCTTCTGATATCTCCAACTAGTTATATATGTGTTACAATTCATTTTACAGTGATCTGATATATACATGCAGCATTCCATCTTAATTAGGAGTTGGAGATCTCAGTGAATCTGCATCAGTGAAGGCAGAGTCGTAGTTATCTTATTTAAGCTAGGTTTTAGGACTATTGTTAAAAAACACACTATCAATAGCTATTTTAGCAGAATCTGAGTTAGATTAACAGGTTTCCATTCTAGGAGTGTTATTTTAAGAATTAACAGGCTTGGAGAAATCTTGTAGGCTTATTTAAGGAGGAAGAAACATAAACGAGTCGTCGTCTATGGCCTTTGGAGTTAGATTGCAAGAGTCACTGTCATAAGCATTTTCATCAGTTATAGTATCGTTTAGATTCTCTATGTTTTTAATCATTTAGAAAAATAATGGAAAGTTAAGTGGGAAAGGAGCTTAGGTTTAGTAGAGGAAATGTTATTCTGCAGGATTGTGTTAAAGAAGGAAGCTATAGTACTGTTTATAGAGGGGCTACTGAAAATAATACGGCATTGATTGTGAAGGAGATGATTTTTAAGCATCCTCTTGTTGAATAGGCCTATTAGAATATTATAAGGGCACATGAGGCTTTATAAGACTCAGAGCATATAATTAAAGTAGCTGATTAAGTGGAAAATGAATAGGATGGTATTACTGTTAAATACTTAGCATTGTAGGAATGCTAGAATTAGGATTTGTTGAATTTGTTAATGAAAAATAGAATTACACATAGCTAGGTTCATTTTTTACTCAGTTAATTGACTTAGCTGGTTATACAACTATAAAGGCAGAATATTGTGTTTAATAATTGGAATCCTCACCACATTCTGCTTGATTCTAATTATTAGGTTAAAGTAAGTGATTTTAGTAATTATTTTGTATACGGAGATATAAAACAAAGAATTATTAACAACACCGATCCTTGTTTCAGGCCTCCAGAAATGTTATAAGGAACTATAAATGATTACAGTAAATTAGATATTTGGGGATTAGGATGTTTGCTGTATATAATGATCTATTATAAAAAGCCTTTTAGTGATAATAAAAAGACGATAATCCAAGGGAAATCTAAAGTGCAGAAAGTGACAGCAGGCAATTACTGAAATGATTTATTAAACGCAATGTTATGGCCTAATCCTGATTTAAGAATTACAGCAAATAGCTTATTAGAAAGACTATATCAAGGCAGTCAAAATCCTATTAATACACAGATTTCTATCAAATAAAGCGATGAACACTTACATTGTAGAGAGTTTATTCATATACTAAGAAAATGTATAAGAGATAATGAGTTTTAGATAGATTGCTTTTATACAAACAGACTGATTATAAAACTTTATTAAAACAATGAACTTTTTTAACAGATTCCCCCATTCATTTCAGAATTATTAGGGAACAGTACAGCATAAACCTTAAAAAGTCTGATATTGATTAATATTATTGCCAAGAAGTGTAACTTAGCAAAATTTGAAATCAAAGTGCTATTACTGTAGATTCTAGCTTAAATATACAGAACATCAAGTTAAGAGTAATAAATAGATGCTTACTCAACACCTTATTTCAAAGCATTGATTCAAAGATATAGCATTACATTGAGACATAAAATAGAAATACATACTGATTGCCAGGTTGATAATAAATGAAATAACTAGAACTTGATAGAAATTTAACCATTAACAGATTATTGGGAAGATTTAATACATATTTGTTAAGGAATAATTACAGAAGATTAGATTTTTATAGAGTTAAAGTAATAAATGATTGACATTTTAATTCCAGATTTGTTCTACGTAGTACAACTATCCTAAAACTACTTAAAATAACAAGACAACCCTTAATTACTATAAAACTTCATACAATACCACTAGCTATCTTAGCAATTGATTTAGAATTTAAATCAACAAGGAATTACAAGCATATAACCTTTACAAGCTTTAGACTCAGCTAATCCCTTAAATACGCCTCCTCAATACCCGTAAAAGCCTAACTAGTAAACCCTAAACCTATAAAACATCTAATAATACCCCTCCTAATTATTCAACTCAAACACCTTTATAGAGCAACGTTGAATCTTAAACTACAACAATCTGCAAATAAGACAATAGCTAGGAAGTGGAATAACAAGCTCCGTGTACAAAGGATTATACAACAATACAGAAGTTGCGATAAAAGTAATGAAAAATGGGCCATCGCCTAAAATACAGGCAGAATTCGAGCAGGAAATAAAGGCATTGGCTCATATAAGACATCCAAACCTAGTGCTCTTCCTAGGCTGCTGTATACAACCCTAAATGGCAATAGTAACTTAGTTTTGCTAAGGAGGGAACCTGTACGAACTTCTGCATAAAAGTCCGAACATAATGCTGTCCTGGCAACAAAAGCTGAAAATGGCTAAGGATATAGCATCAGGCATGTATTACTTGCATCAAAACGAGCCGCCTATAATCCACAGAGACTTAAAAAGCCTAAATTTACTATTAGAGCAGCCAGTTACAGGCCCTTACGACCCAGTTTCACTTAAAATTACAGATTTTGGAATCGCCTGTGTAATAGAAAGCTAGCACTCAGAGATGACAGATAACCAAGGATCGTGTCATTGAATGGCTCCCGAGGTAATCCAAAGCATGCCTTATACAATAGCAGCAGATGTGTTTTCATTTGGAGTGGTTTTATATGAAATACTTTCTAGAAAGGTGCCGTACATAGGCACTAATCCACTGACTATAATGATGAGAGTAGTGAAAAAGGGAGAAAGGCCTAATATTAGTGTAATTCCTAGCACTTGTGATTATAGGCTAAAAACTTTGACTGTGAGGTGCTGGGATTAAAACCCTGATAACAGGCCAAGTTTCGCTGAAATTATAAGTGTTTTAGATTCAATAGTAATTTAATTATTAAGAACAGCAGTTTTTTTGCTCGTTATTGGGAAGCGGGGACTTTTGTATAAGTATGTTTTCCATGTCAATTGACCTGCCTCTGATTTGAATCTAAGATCTATCATTTTCGCTTATTTCTCCACGTTAGTCTTTAAAAATAGCATTTAGAAGGATCTCAAAAGCCTCTGTTATGTTAAAATTACTAAGAGCAGATGTCTCCATAAACCCTATACTTTTATTCCTGCAGAAATCTATAGCTTCTTGTGTGTTTACCTGCCTTTGATCTATTAAATCTATCTTATTGCCAATTACAAATACTCTGACACTCTAATCACAGGAGTTTTTAACCTCATTAAGTCATTTTGGGATATTTTCATACGAGGATCTGCTATTTACGTCGTATATAATAAGTACACCCATAGCTCCTCTATAATAAGACGAAGTAATTGCTCTATATCGCTCCTATCCAGCAGTGTCTCATATTTACGCCCTTATTACTTTATTATCAATAACAACTGACTTTGTACTAAACTCAACTCCTATTGTAGTCTTACTACCTTTAATAAACTCATTTTTCGTATATCGTTATAAAATATTAGTCTTGCCTACCCCAGAGTCTCCTATAATAATCACTTTGAACAAATAATCATATCCTTACTGAATTGACATTTTTTGCAATTTAACTGTATAAACTTATATATCAAACAAATAACTAGTTTCTCCTATTAAAAATTTGCTCATTTGTACCTTTACGAGTTCTTCCATTCCTAAAGGACTACTCATGTGAGTTATCTTCCCTCTTCTTAGCACTTTCATCTTCCTATAAAATCACCCATACATGTGCATCGTTGTGTAGTGTATCAGCTATAACAGAATTCAAATCTAGACTTCTTCCATCTTCGTATTCCAATCCTCTGCATAATCCTGTATCTATACTGAAAAAGTGCTCGAATCTATGAACTGCCACATCTCCTAGCCACTGCAGTCTTTACCGACCTGACCCGCAGTGCACTTCAAAGATTTAGTCCCTAATATGTACTTGTATTTTCATATTTTTAATATAACTAAAACTCGTAGATGTAGATAGTGGCCATTAAGGCAGGGCCTAGAGTAATCCCAAAGATGACGATAAAGTGGTTTATTATCGGATCGTCTATCAACTTCATTATTGGAGTTACAATTACTTAGCTTAGCTGGAATATCAGAATTACCGGTTTTATTTGCTTTATTATCAGAGCTATTATCATTTCGTGGCATAGGGAGGAGAAGAGGAAGACTACTATAATGCTAGTCCGTTAGCTTCAGCCGTATCTTGTCATGCATTCTAAGTAAACGTATTTGTAGAGAAACATGTAAGTTGTAGTGTTTCAATCTCTACTGAATTAACCGTAATGAATAGAATTTCACCAAATAGAGTAAAATTGTCTGTCTGCAAAGTAGGAAATCTCGGCAAAAAAGTTTAAGATTTATTCCCATACCATCAGAAATAGCAAAATATATCCTATGGAGCAAGGAATCAGTAACTTCATCAAAACCTCAAGAAAATGCATATTTTTCCCAGAAATAATTACCGGGTAAATAGAATCACTGATCAGCATGTACAAACTCATCAGTTGTGTTATAAAAAGCAGTGATTTTTTTACTAAATATCTAATTCTTATTTCATTTGTCATAGGAAATGATTCTTAGTATATTAGAACGGGCATTAATAAGAAATGTGCGTAATTTTTTAGTGTAATATTTCTAGGATACTTTGTGGAACTAGGATCCTTTTGCCACATCTCTCTTAGGTTTCTATTTGTCAAGGTATATCCATGCATTTTCATGAAATGTGAAAAGCAGAGTAAAATTACATATATTGTTTAGCTGAATCCCCAATTTCTAGTTACTATAAATCCTGATGCTACAATAAACATTATACTTTATGAAGTATGTTGTATTATCACTGCTAATCATTGGGGAAGTCCTAGTAAGATTGCCTTTTAAAGTAAAAAGGCTGAGAAACTATATAAGGAGATAAAAGGCCAAAACGATAGCACAAAGTAAAGATCTTAGCCCATGTCAATTAAAAAATCCATTTCAATTATGTCCCCATTGTAGATGTACTTAAGTCCGGATGATATGGCTATATAAAAGCTAGTTAGTAGAGTAAACATAACATAAATGCCCATTATGTCTGATTTGAATACTCCAGCATTTCTGTCACAAATATCTAAGAAAGAAACTCTAGCTTTTAACTACTATTCCTCCATTTTATACTATAAAGATTGCTTAGTAAAAGGGTACACAATATAATAGAGGTTTTATTTTAAAAATCTTAAGATTTACGAACTAAAAGACTAATTGGTGTCATTATGAACACGAAGGTACTTGGCATAATACTGAACAATATACAATGCATATGACTATCCTAAATCTTATAAAAAGTGGTTGTAACATAACCAATAAAACTGAAGATGTATATTCTTCATAAATATTACATTGAATATGTGTTATTTTACCTATAAATTTCTATTACGTAAAACTGGTATCATTTGTGTATCCTTTTTAATTGATATATTTGTACTTTTAGATTGGTTTAAGTTACCTAAATTATATTAAATTATTAAAATAGAGCATATTAATCATTATCAACAGAGTTATTGTTGGGCTAATAGTATTTGACTCCATTCTCTAAAGATCTCATATCATTTTATTATATTTCATCTACTTATAGCAGAATAATACGACTTAAATACTCCTTATACATTGAATGTATTATTCTTGAGAAAAATGTGATAATAAGCAGGCCATTGCTTTGAGTGTATCAAGCTATCCTGATTAAATATGGAGTGAAGTAAATGTCAAAGATGCCGTAATACCATAAAGTTACTGGTTTTGTGTATGCCAATATTGTAACTTTCCAAATGTATCTAATGCATTAGTTTTACTATCAAAATAAATTCCCAAACACTATATAAAATATTAGAGAATGTTCAAAGAAAGCTTTAATATACATAATATTTTAATATCTAATTAATGTTTATAGTTTAGAATAAGTTAAGGAAACCGAAGATTTATCAATATTAAGGAAAATTCTATCAAAGAGAATAAATTACTTTGTAGTTTATAATCCTTATTAAATAATAATTTTCCATGAATATAGAAATTATTGTTACTTAATATACAATGCAATTAAAATTAGCTACAGTAGATATTGAATTATAATAGTATAATTGTTCTCTAAAACATTAAAAATACATAGTAAGGTGTATTAATTATTGGTAAAATCAATAGAAGATTATATAAAGAGTGCATTTAAACTGATTGCAAATCATATATTTCTTTTGAACTTATAAAATACTAAATAAAGTTATCCTTTTAAATCAATAATTTCATTCAAAGTTTAATATCAATTGGTTTTAACGTTGCTTTTTTCTTATTGCCTGCTAGATTAAACTGCTTTACCGTGAAAAAGGAATTGGGTTGAGGAGTTTGTGATGTCTTTATTGAAACTGGAGAAAGGGAAGTAAAGCCTTTCTTACAGGGGAACTCGTCACTCTCTGGTATTGTTTGTATTCGCATTCTTTCCTTGAATTTACTTCTGTCTGGTGGAAGAGGGAACAAGTCTTCTCGAGCTTCTGGCAATACTGAATAATAACTCCTCCCTCAACTAGTTATGTATATTGGAATGTCTGATTTTAATATTTTTTAAGAATTTTGCTTATTTGGAACATTTTTAGCTGCTTTTAATCTAGGCTCATTGCTAAAATTCCGGGTTCTTAGGGAAAAATTACTCTTTACTTAAAATTTCGGAGACATTACATTACTTTTCATATTTTTATAGTATTATATAATTATTCTAATCTTATATAGTAATTATGGTACTTTTAATAATACATGCATGGTCGATATATGGATAATTTGTTAGTTTAATATAATAGCTTGTAAGTTTGTTCATGATTTGTGTATTAAAGGGCTGAAAAATAAATATTACTAATATTAAGTTGAATTCTAATAGGACATAGATCTAGAATGATATGCATAACATTATATTTGCTGTGATATTAACCAAGTATATTCCATTATTTCTTCTATCATATTAATAAACTTCTTAAACATTTTATATCATCAATATAAACAAAACTATAAAGTCTTTGATTCATGGATATACATGGTTCTAGAAGCAATTGGTAGGATATCAATCACTCTCTCTTAATAAATAATTAAATATGACTTATCTGCTTGCTAGAAATCTGATATATAATTATAGACAAAGAGATAAGTTTAGAGGGTTTTAGGTGAGAATGTCTTTTAAGTTTAAAGAGTATATAGGATTTAGTTTGGCAAGATTATACAAATGCAGAAATTAATGGTAAAACTGATATTTTAGATTATTAAATTATCGCATATTATTTTCAAAAGACTTGTTTGCTGGATACCTAAATACTTATGAGAGAAATGTTACTTAGCAGTATATGTTTTAATTGCCAATATTAAAGTACAAACTCATCTTCTTACCTACAGTCAAGGTTATATCAGCAGAGTTTTACCTATATAGATCTTATGGACACACTGCCTTTTATATTGCAGCTAATCATTTCATCTATATAATGAATTTATCTACTTATTATGTTCCTCCAGAACATACTTAGGAATTTGGATAAGTGGGCTTTGCTGTCTAGTCCATACTTAACTGTATATACGTCTATGCATGCTAAAAGTCCATACTGAGTATACATTTATTTTTATAAACGAAAGAAATGTAGTTTCTCTTATAAATCATAGTCAATTTTATGAACAGTGGATACAAAAGTACTAATTTCTACTACATTTGATATTTAGCCCAATACCTTTATTATGATAGTATTTTCCCTTAAACTCAAAGACTTACAGTCCAATCACAAATTTAACTTGGCAAATCCACTAAAATTCCATCCTTTTTCGATCTAATTGCAATAAAACTCCGTCTATCACAGCTGTTAATAATAAATAGTTTAGGCTAGTTTTAGTTTTACATAAATCTTGATATAAAATCTAGTACAAAGATGGTAAAACGATAGGCTTGTATGCAGCCAGCTAAGTTTATAAAAATTATTTACGAAATATTGCAATGCAATAAGTACAATGGCATAATATCTTGATCAAAGGATGGAAAAGCTTTCTCTATTCTAGATCCGCGTAAATTGTCCGAGAAAATCTTACCAAAGTTTTTTAAGCTTCTTAAATTCAAAAGTTTTGTTCGCTAGTTGAATTTCTATGGTTTCAGACGATGAAAGGGAAGCTAAAACAAATACTTTAATGTCTTATTTTAAAGAAATAAGTAAAGAAACCTTTTATTCATTAGGAGAAAATCATCTACTAAAAATTCACCATATACAAAACAGTAAGGTTTGGCTATTGATAAGATTATATAGGATATATAAGATCTAAAGTCATAGAAAGGCCATATTTATTAGGCTTTATAAGATCTTAATAGATTAAATTAAAATTGCTTAGACACAATCAATTTAATACTAGATTAACGAGATAAAGTAGGGCCTATTTGTAAGGAAATTTTAGCTAGTTCCATTAAGCAAACTATTATCGATGAACCAAAGAGTAAAACTCTGAACTAGCTAAAGAATGTAGACTAAATTCTATGCTTGCAGGAACGCAAGTAAAACATGCACATGCAAAAGCTGATTAATCAGATAAACGATGCTTTTCAAAGGCAAATGGTTATACAGTCGAGTGATTCATCAGATAGTGATGATGACTCAAGCCTATTTTCAGAAGGGTCTCTCTAGTTTATAAGCTTACCTACTTAAAGTAAAATGGCATTATAATCTATAACATTTATATCAAATGCAAGTATACAAAAGATGAGCGAAGGCAATCTTAATGTTTTCGTCAAATGTTTCTGGTAATTTAGCAATTTACTTAATTTTAATTTTAACAGAGAATGGAAAGGATGGCAGATTAGAATGTAATTTGTAGCTATGGTGGAGATAATATCATTGATAGTTAAAGCCTAGTATAGAACAGGCAATTCTTTACCAGCTCAATTAGCAATTATTGAATTACTGTCAGGCTAAGCATTCAGCAAAATCTAAGAACAGACAATCTAAAGATATCATTCACAATAGATTGAATGCAATAGAAAAATACATTAATTATTTCAATATGAGTGTAGAAAGTTTATGTGAGGTACAAGCTACTTTATTAGGTATCAGTAAATTTAAAGATAAAAGTCAGTTATAATGCTTGCAATAAATTTTACTAGTGATTATGAAAGTGTTACCCTTCATCAATCATAATATCTGGGAAATTGTCAAAACTGGATTTAAAGTTGTCCCAGAAAATCAAGTTTAGCCAATTCGATTTAAAATAATTAAAACCTGAAAAATTACTTGCATTAAGATGAGTAATTTATACTTAATTAAACAAACTTGTAAATTTAAAGCGTTATTCTTATTAGTAAGGGCAAATTTAAATTACTTTACAAGTTAAAAGGAAGGCACATTTCTACTGTAGTAAGGGCTAGCGAATCAAATACATATACAAAATCTAATTTTCTAAAAGATTATTAGCCTGTATTAAAGCATCATTTTCAAGCAAAAAATTAAAAGAAAAAGTAAGCTGATAATAATCCTTCTAAAAGTAGTAAAGACTTCATCAATTTAAAGATTGGCATAATAAGCACTGTGTGAGGATACTATTAGTTGAAACTACTATTATACAGGATGATGAAATTAATTAATATTTTTATAGAAGCTCATCACCGTATGCAGTGGAAAAGAACAATAAATATATAACAGAAATTGCATATTACTGAATACTTACAATGTAGCAAGTTTTATATGTGATTGTAGCTTCATTTGTATAATTTTAATTTTAGTGTTTTTGTAACATATTGGCTTACTTCTTATACTTATTAAGATATTAAGGAGGTATTTTAAAATTAAACCAACACGAAATGTATTAAGTATTATAAGTCAACTTGATAGATATACAAAAGTCCCTGGTATTAATATCAAAATGTTGTATCAATCTATAAAATGAGTAGCCAATTTACTAAATTAATAGTATAGACCTTACATACTTGCCCTTAATACTACCCACTTTCAATTGTTTGTAACATTTTAAACATAAAATTTAAGCTTTTGATCTGATTATTTATAAATCTTAAGAGGATATTCTAAAGATGATATTAATTTAATGATTAACTCTAGTACCTTAGTATCGAAAAGTTGTTTATATTATTCGTCTTAAAAGTTATGAAATCAATATAAATTTATTACTTTTTTCATTGTCTTCCCAACTTCAGTGCATATTTTGATTTTTTACTGAGTGGTTTATAAGATATTGCAGTGATGTTATAATTTTCATTATTAAAAATGACTACAATAACACAATTTCAAGATCTCGACGAATGGCCTCTAACTAAGTAATACCTTGCAGCTGAATTCTTTTTATCAGAAGAAAAACCACTGAACATTAACGAATCCCAAAGAGTTTCCTTAAGTGCCCTCCATCTATAAATTTCTTACGGAGAATGAAAATACAATATTAACGTACCTGAGTTCCAGTCATGTTCTATAAGCGAAAGACGTAGAAAGGAAGAAGGCTGGTAGAAATTAGGAAATATAAGCAAAAAGGCTGCAATGAGGAAATTTGTAGATTTGGTAAGCAATTTGTTTCCTTATTGATCAAAACAAAACTGGGTATTTTCTAAATTCTAGCCAGAGTGGGAAAAAATTGAACTGTAGGCAGATACAAATCGCAATTAAAACAGAAGAAACAATATGCGGCCCCCTATTGCATCACCTGCTAACTAAACTAATCGATTCAGGTCAACAGATAATCGAAGCCCCACTAATATTTCTCTGCATTCTGCTTCCATGGATGCTAAAGATGCCATATACAGGATCAAAAGTAATAATATAAGTTAATTTCATGATGTCAATAAGGAATCTCTGTATTACAGACTTCCTGTTATATCTAAATCTAGATACAGCTAGCAGTAAGGGTAAAACTTTTTGAAGTCCTTTGTAGAAGGAATGCAAAGTCATAAAGCAAAGCATATTAGGTAGACTAGTGCTAGGAAGAATCCTTAGTACCCTGATATACAGAAAGTGAAAACTATTTAGGATCATTAGGAGTTAGATTAAGATTTGCAGGAGTTTTATGATAAACTATAGTAAATTGAAGATACTGATTTTGATGCTAAAATTCAAAAATCAATTGATAAAACTAGGAAAAGCCATTTTTAGGAATTTATTAAGAAAAGATTCGAAATTGTGAATATTCTTATAGAAATGTTTTAGAAATTAACCTTTGAGGATCTGGTAGCACAGTAATTAAAAGACTCATTTAAGAAGACATTAGACTATAATGACAAATTTATCAATAATTAATTTAACTAGAAATGCAAATTAGAGGATTCATTGAGTTAAAGTTAATCTTAGTATGAATAACTGAAAAGTGCATTGAAAACGATTAATTCTATTACGCAGAGTAAACGTTTAAATCAGTAAAAAGAAATGAAAAAATTACAAAAGAGTGCGTAAATATTAGATGAGAGTAATTGTTAATTATTAGAAAGCTTACTATAGACATACTAAAATTAAAGGTAAGCATTAATAATAATAGATGAGCAATACTAGAAAACCAACAAGGAAAATGAAAATATGCGTTAGATCCTGCAGACCTTATAATACGAAATTCCCTTTGATGATAAAAACGACGAATTTCAATTTATGCAGAAAGATGATAAAGATAAACTAATACAAAGATTATCTGAAATTGATGGAAAGATAGAAAGGCTACGCAAAATGTATGATAATTAAATATCTATATGATTAACCTCTTTATCCGCATATTCTTCTAAAATATCTTCTTTCTGCAGTAAATAATGCCAGAGTAGAACATTATTGAATCTTTCAACTTAAAAATATTCCTGATATTCCTCTACATTTTCCTTCTATGGGAAGATTCTTTCAAACCTTCCCTTTCTATAAAATTCCTCTTAGGAGGTAATGAGCACTGACAAATCATCTTCTGAAATACTGATTTCTCCTTATCTAAATTAATTTAAATTTCTACCAGTATGCTTATTAAAACTGACCCCTAAAAGTCTATTTTTCTTTTTCAGTCTTTTCTCTATTTTCACTGATTTTCTATTCACTGGAGTGATTCCAACCAATGTGAAAACATCGCACATCAATGCAGTTTTTATTTTTTTATCTAACTAAGAGCCACTGCTAAGAGAGGGAGATACGTTTACCTCTAATAACCAAGGCTTTAAACTGCTATCTATAAGAACATCAAACCCATAAAGCTCAAAGCAAGTATTATGAGCTTTTGTCTAAGTAGCAACCTAGTTTACTATTTGTGCCTCTACAGAAATCAGAGTTTTTATAATAACATCTTAAATTTATAAGTAAACTAAGTCTCAATTGATTTAGTTTTTCTCGAAGTATTTGATTAAGTCTGAAAGTGGCCATTTATTGCTATCTTAATCTTTACCGCTATTCTACACATAATTATCCGCTTTTTTGTTAACACTGTAATTAGTCAGATGTACAAAACGCTGTTATAAGGTTTTTACATTTGTACTGTATTATTAAGTAGCAAATCTCACTAATCCTTCTTTATGCAAATACACTCGTAAAGGATTGAAGCAAGTAACACAAACGTACAGTCTTAGATCGTATTTGAATCCCATTATAAGATGTGGATTTGGTATATATTTTGATACAATATAACCAGATTTCTTAGAGACTCTACTTTTGCTGCTGATCACTTTAATTCCTCGGCCACAGGAAGAAGCAGCTGGCTTTCTAATCCAGAATCCCTTAGGCTCAAGCAGCCGATGGCCTTCAAATTTTTAGTAATCATCTGGAAAAATGTAAGTCTACGGAGCTATATTGTAGCTTTATCCATGTTGCCTCAGCATTCTTTATAAATTTCGTCACAGATTATCTTTCCTTCCTATACTTCAAGCACCGGGGAAATGATTGTATTTTTGATAGCATTGCAACTTTCTAGTAGATTTCACTTTAGGTCCTGAGTCTATATACAGGTTAAACTTTCTATTATAAGCTTATTGTACTCCATTCATACGGCAAGTATTCAAAACACAGTTATAAGTATGGGCTTTTCTTGCAATTCTGAAAAAGACTTGAGATTTGTGCATTGATTCGGCAGTTGGGTTAAAACAACGAGAATTTAGCCTACTTGGCAGATCGCAGAAAGAAGGGTAATCGAATACTACTACAGGGGGGGAATTGCTGTATATAGGAGCAAGTAAAGTTATGTTTTCACTTATGGCACATTCCTCGCAGTCAGTAACGCTGGATCTTTGAGATTCAATTTACTCCTTTTAATCTAAGTAAATATTTGTTCGTATTCTATATGATTTTTAAGTTCTTCCTCTTTTTCTCTTTATGCTGAGTGTAGGAGTAATGGGATGTTTTTTAGTATCTTTAGATAATGATCTAAGTCGAAAGTAATTAACATTAGGAAGAATATTACTCTCTTGCTTATTAACTTCTATTTATTGTGTATGCATACGTTTGTATCTTATTGAGGATAAGGGAATACTTCGTATGTTAAATTTAACTCCCTATTACATTAATATTTATTAGCTGATTAAGACTAACTTTAGCTAGTAAGGTTTGAATTATAATGTATTTTAGAATCAAGTTAAGTAAAGGTAATATAAGTAAAACAACACTTAATATAAACTTATAATAGTTAAATTCATATTAATTTTCTAGATCATGATAACTATCTGAATATATTTTCCTTCTCTCTTCCTTTATAATTGGCTCATATTTCCCGTATATATACTTAGCATCATTTCAAAGAATACAAGATGACATGTAATCCCCAACTGATAAATATGTTTTGCATAAAATTACAGCCATTACACATCTAGAAGCAGAGATATTATAGCTTCTTCCTTTTTCAAGTAGTTTACCTTTGTATAAAATAGGAAAAATGCCTAAGAATGCAATACGGTTTATTCATCACATTAAATCCATTTTTAGAAGTGACTTTTCAATCGTGTAATGTTCTTCCTGGGTAAGAAATGGTAGGTTTAAGCATTCAATTGCGTGAATTCTTCTGTAGATGTATATTTGACCTATAAGTCCAAATCCCATAAAATATGGTATGATATTTATAATACAATTTATCAAATATAATCAACTTATATAACAATATAACTAAAACAATCCGATTAGTCTATCAAAAATGTAATAAATTATATAATACAATAAAATGGATGAGTATTCACAGAAATATGAGCAGATAAGGATTATTGGACGAGGAAACTATGGTATATTTTACTCAGGAATTGCATATTTAGTCAAGCATAAAGAGTAAGACTAATACTATGTCTGTAAAATGATTATTCTAAGTGAATTGAATGAGGACGAGATATAAAAGGCATTTAATGAGGTGAATTTACTATAAAATCTCAATAGCGAAAATATAGTCAGATATATTGAAAGCTTCTATTAAGAGAATGCTCTTTACATAATAATGGAATACTGCCAAAAAGGTGATTTACAGTAATAGCTAGACTTCTACAAATAAATCAACTAAAAAGTCGAAGAAGACTAAATAATTGAATGGATATCTCAAATTCTCTCAGCTTTGAAATACATTCACAAGAAGAAAATACTCCACAGGGATTTAAAGTTATCTAATATCTTTCTGACTTGATCCAATAAGGTAAAATTAGGAGACTTTGGAATTGCAAAAATTCTAGAAAATACCGGAGCTGCTGCTAAATCTATGGTTGGAACTCCTTTTTGCATGAGTCCGGAAGTGTGCTAAGGAAACTTCTATACTTAAAAAAGCGACGTTTGAAGCTTAGGGTGTGTGTTATACGAATTATGCTCACATTAGAGGCCATTTACTGGAGACAGCTTTTATGATCTTATAATGAACATAATAAATTCAACTCCTCCTAGAATCTAAAATGGATACAGTGATCATCTTTGGAACATGATAGAATCAATGCTTGAGAAAGATGAAAAAGATAGGCCTAGTATAGACTAATTGATTGAAAACCTGGGAATTGACTAAAATCTGCAGTAAATGAACTTCTTAAAGCGGATAATCAGACAAAAGTATGATTAATACTAACTATATTAAAAGGATAAGTTTGTTAAAAAGTCTAAGGAAAAAATAAGTGAGGCTTGTGATATAAGCATTCATTATGAACCTAGCTTGGTTTCTACTATTGCTTAATTTGAGTCATAAGACCAAACACTTTTCTTAACTGCTTGTGAAAACACCTAATACCAAGATATTAATGAAAGTCTGCCCTTTGTTAGTAGTATAAATTTTAGTTAAATTTCAGAGGGAAAGCCGTTCTTAAAACATCTGCAAAGTACTTAATCTATTAGTAGCTCGGATATATTACAAACTCCGGAATTTGGAATAGACAAAAGGGCTGAATAAATAAGATAAAATGCTATAGATAAATTAGGAATGACTACGTTTTATACAGTTTATGAATATATCAAAAAGAGTCGATAGGAAAATATAGATGATGATGTTATAATTGATCAGTTGATAAATTTAGTTGGAAATTAAAATCTTGAGCATTGCTTCGATATAGATAGACTAGTGTATTATGAGGAGGAATACTAATTAAATAATTAATACTGTTTTTCATTTATGTTCTGATTAATTCTAAAATACCATAAATCCGTGTTTAACCATTTACTTAAAACATTTATTCATCAAACAACTATTTTACTAATCATTTTAATTTTTGACTCTTTTGTAAGGTTCTCCTGAATTCTCTAAATACCTGTTAATTCTTCTGTATAAAACTTACAATAAAATTTTAGTAAAAGTGCGCGCTTATAAGGAATCCACGACAATTTGCATTCTTTCCTTATCAACATCCTCTAGAGCATGTGGACACTCTGATTACACCATTAATATTATTTCTCCTAGTACTTCATGCGATACTTTTCTAATTTTCTCTGCAAATTCCAGCTTGTCTTCAAATGATATACCATTTTGCACCTTTTCCTCTGCTATGACATGATTTTGTGCGCTAACCTCATCAACAGAGATCTTATGCTTTTTACAATATCTTTTCATATGTTTGTCCATCAATGTTGCCTGTTATACAATCAAAGATCCAGGAACATTGTAATCTCGACAATTTTGCCAGATTAGGCTTAAATCAGCAATAGCCTCAGTTTGATTTTTATACTCGTTATTATCAAGCTTTTACCTAGCTGTTTATAAGTCCATTGGATTAGTGATTATTGCAGGGTAGTCAGGTAGTCCGAGAGCTAGATAATCTACAGGATACCAGAAATTCTCGCTTTCTGGGACTTCTTTGAGATGTTCTATTAAATCCTCAATTTACTTTTTATCTTGAGGTGGCATCGTCTCAGATTATTACTCGGTTGTCTATTCACTCATATTTTTATTAGTGTAAATTTCATAGTAAAATATGCATAAAACATGTACTTTAAATATATTAATTTTTAGATATGTTCAAGTCAGCTGTAAACTCGGAAAATGTGACAGGTCCTGAACTCAGTAAAGATTACTCTGTAAAATCGCTGTGAAAGAGACTCATGAATTATTTTCGTTGTAAAACAGATCTTTTAGTCGAAGCTATTGAATTGAAGGAAGATTCTGACTCGTTTTACTTTGTTTTTATAAGTTAGCTTGCTTGTCTTGAGTTTTCATAGTCTGTAGAAGTTTCATTTTAAGAGTCTTATAGTTATGATGTGTAGAATTATTTAAATTTTGCATTTTTTACAGTGTCTAATCCTTTATAGAAAAATATTTCAAGCTTTTTCAGGGATTTTATATTAAGTTTATCGAAGTTTTCCTAGTTTTGTATTAAATCTATTCTTTATTTCATTTAATCGATTTAATTATCTAAAAGATCAATTTATTTGTTTTGGTTTTAAATATAGCTTTCATTTTTACTGTGTTTTTCCTCAAATTAGTTAAATTCATCCTCTAAAAACCCTTAACTTTCCCTTATATCTCCATTATGCTGAGAGATTAATTAGATCTATGACTCAATTCTCTAAATCAGTTACTTTTGCTATTAAATTTTAGCAATAACGAATTTCATAGTATTATCAGCTTTTAACTTATACTAGCCAGGCTTTAATACATTTCCATACTACCTTTTACTCATTAGCTTTTAATCAATTATTATATCTCCTACATCCGGATACCATAGCTCTAAGATCTGAAACTGCCCCTAAGAAGGAATACAACTCTAAGGGTTAAAAAGCATTTAGTTCTCCCTTTACACATCAGCTTCTAATGATTAAATCTCAGCGATTAATTTCTCAATTATCACCTATTTTCCCTGCTATGTTTCCTTTAACTACAGTTTCAACTCCCGTATATCATTCTAATAACTTTTCAGTACATTCTGATCCCCCTTTATATTTTAGGCGATTCTATTAGTAATAGTTTAGGCCTTTCCTCCGAATCTAAGAGTACTTAAGGTTAGCTCGTATTGTGTAGCA
Organism: Condylostoma magnum; assembly: GCA_920105805.1. Lineage (NCBI taxonomy): Eukaryota > Ciliophora > Heterotrichea > Heterotrichida > Condylostomatidae > Condylostoma > Condylostoma magnum. Next base: position 122,628 of record CAKKTI010000006.1, read on the forward strand.
GTGGGTGTAGCCGTGCAGATGACTCTGGTGAGTGAATTTCCCCCTAGAGACGATGATAGGATTTTAGTCAAGTTAGAATTTCTGTAAGGAATGTGAGTCTCAAATCTACAATTCTAGTTCTCTGCTAGCTTCATTATCACCTAGCACAAATGAAATAAACTCTTATTGATGTGTTTACCCTCTGTTAATAAAGTGTCTTGGCTTCTTGGACTATTTACATTAGATTTCTTACTTTAGTGTCTGGCTTTAGGGACATCGGTTGGAATTTCTTGCAGGTTGTTTACTCTTTCACTTCCTGCTAAATCTATGAAGTTGACTAAACTTTCGATTTAATAACAGTTTTAAGTAGTTTCAGAGTATCTTATGTATTAGATCTTTATTCTGAAAATAGTATGAGATCTAGAGCTGTGGTGGTTCATTGTTGTGCTGGCGTAGTGTCTGTTGTGCTCCCCTAGGTTTATTAACTCCATGGCTTATTCTATACTGGAGACATCAAACTAAACCGCTCCCTTTACCTAGAAGTTCTTTTATTGGTCTTCAACTATTGTCAACTAATTAAACTGCTTATTACTCGAAAACAAGTCGTATATATGCTCGTTGTATATTTCCCAATAAGAAATTGAAAGCTTGAATTTACTACTACTACCACATTACTACTAATGTCCAAAAAGATCCTACAAAGCCATGAATATAATTCCATCTGTTCTATTAAAATTTTCGTTAAAACTTCTAGTAGTGCTTTGGCAACTTATTTTGCTAGTAGAACGTTTTAGATTTCTTCTTTCAGCTTTGGTATAAACTATACTGTCTTAATTTGCGGAATCTGAGCCCATTAACGTAAAAGTTTTCCCAGAGCCTGTTTACCCGTAAGCAAAAACTGTAGCATTGAATCCTTGTAGAGCTGAGGTTATTACAGGTCTAACAACAGAGTTAAATACATCTCTATTAGAAAAACTAGGGCCAAAACACCTGTTGTATTAGAAATTTTGGGAAGAATTAAGACTTTTCTTTGCATTTTTCAGATAGTTTGAAGCTCTTGGGTCTAAATATATTGCGTTTTCTGTACATTTTCAGATTATTTTATCGTTTTCCTCTATTTCTCTTTGATTTAAAGGTCTAAGACGTAGTGATACATGGACTCTTTCTTTTTATGACATATATTTTTACAAAAATCGTTAAATACTTAAATAATGGATTTGTTTTAAGTATTGAATTAGTATTAGACAGAGTTAAGTTAACAAATTATCATAAAAATAGGAAAGAATATATATTCTATTACTTGTTTATGTAAATATGGATTATACTGGCTTAGTATTCAACAACGAAAAGAAGCTATATTTAGTTAGTAACAAAGTATTAAGTAATATTAATCAAATGAAGTTAAATAATTTTGAAATACTCTAGCATCAACAAAGCTTTTCTATAGAAGGGCTTTTGTTCATTTTTCATAGTCTTGCTAGCTTTCTAAAACAAAAATTAATCTGTTTTACGTGCTTTTGGCCATTTTCTACCTTTAAGACCACGTTTGTTATTATTATCTCGGTATTTTTTATCTAGAAATACTTGCAAAACTTGACACTCTAGCACCCTTTTTTGGAGTATTTTCAAAAGACAAAAATCTTCCTTTATACTACATTTTATACTTTTATTACGAATGCTTGAAACTTGGAGTCTATGGTGAAAGTGTTCTATTTTCTAAGACTAATTCGAATATAAATCTAAAATTATTGTACTACTTTTCTAATTGAATATCGCTCACTTTAGTATCAATATCTTTAATATTTTTCACTGAAATAGTTTGCATTGGCTTATCATCACACATTGAGCTTAATTTATCCTTGAAGATTTTAAATTCTCCTTATTCTATTTTGCATCACCTATTTTATATGATTTGTTTCATTCCTTATCTAAACCTGAACAACTCTCCTTCGATTTAGTTGCAAGGGTTATCAGCTTAATCCATGCTTAGTTCTTCATCGCCGAATGATGGTAGTATTATGTTTTCCTATTTAAAATTTGGTTAAATCTGAAAACTGTCTTCAATCTGAAAGCTGTCTTTATTATATTCTTTAGTATGTTTGAGCGAGTCGTTTAAGTCAGGCTAGTTTACTTATTTTATTTCTAGTATCTGTAGATTTTCTAATATAATTTCACTTGGTTATCTACTCTGATAGTCTGAGGCCTTATTACAGATTTAGTTTCCCATTATTTGAATTAATTATGGACTTAAGAAAATGCTTAATAAAATCAAGGCTATCACAACTAATTTAATCAAAAAATTATTATACATTTAATACTGAATTTCCGTAATATCCATGTCATTACTGAAACTCAAAGTGTTTTTAAAGTGCTGCTTTTAAATAGGTTGAACTGCTCGCTAATTAGCTTCTTCTATTAAACACTCTCTATTCTACCGCTCTAATCTGCCCACTTTCTACCCTATTACGCTTATTTTAGCATTAGACTTTTGCATGAAGCTGTCTAATTTATTGTCTACATTTTCTAGTCTATTAGAAACCTCAGCTACCCTCATTGCAAGTTGCCTTATAACTAAACTTACCTCATTATCCTTAAACTCTTCTTAATACGGACTACTAGCCCCAGACTCAAAACCATATCCTGTACTTTGTCTATGAGGTGTTTCATACAAGGACTGCTTTTAACTCATTAGATCAATAGACTCATCCATAGTAGGAGGAATGGGTAGTGGTCTTGATGTATTCCTTGACGAGCTGATTGACCTAACAGATGTTTGTCTTTTCAACTTAGGAAATCTTAGTAGTTCTATATGTTTATGCTTTATAAGTCTTATTACATCTATAAGCATCAGAATTTTCCGCTCAGCATATCCAGTTGATAGGAATTGACCAATTGTTAGAACTGTTCTAAAGTTGAATTGGTTTCTCAGCAGTTTGTAAGCTTGTTCTAAGAATTAGTAGTCGTTTGCATCGTCGAATTGTATTCCTATATGCCTGTAAAATTAATGAATAAGTGAGGAGTATTATAGTAATATGAATTGGAAGATCTGTAGTATTGCCACTGGGTGTCCTTAGTAAATTCTGATTTAAAGTTACAGTTCTTCTTATATTTCGTAGGGATATTATACTTGTTTTAGCTCTCTTCTCAGGGTTTCCAAGTTACACTTTAGATTACCAACTGACATGTTAAATTTTTAAATTATTAAAATTAAGGGAATACAGGATTATTCCTAGGGCTGTGTTTACATTTAAGGAGTCTATATAAGATTAACAGCTTGAGATCTATAGAATTTCATTACATTACTCTAATACAGTAGGCTTTATACCATACCCTTCACTTCCAATTACAATAATTACTTTGCTTTTGCCTTTTCCTTATGTTGAATGCAGCTCTACTCCTTTTCCCGTTCCAATGATATATCAACTATTCTACTTGCAATCCATCAGAAATTTTACTAAGTTATCAACAATACAGGCCTTTGTGAACTCAATGGCCCCTGAGCTGGTCTTAGCTACAGTTGTGTTGAATTATGCTGAGCCTTTTTAAGTCGTAATAACACCTTAGGCTCCTAGGAAATGAGCAGTTCTTATAATAGAGCCGAAGTTTTAAGGGTCTGTGATTCTGTCGCATGCTATATAAATTCCTTACTCTAATTGCTGTGAGCTTTTAATAAAATTTGGCTTGAATTAAGAAGCCTCCAACACAATTCCTTAGTGAGTCTGATACTTAGTCATTTTATCTAACCTTGAGTGCTCAACATGCTATACAGGAATATGCAAGGATTAGGCTAGTTTTATAGACTCAAATTTAGTAGGAATCGGCTTACACACATACAGAGCTTTAAGAGCCCGCTGCTTTGCTTATAAGGCTGCTTTTACTGGATTTACTCCATACAGAAACTCAAAACCCTTTTGTGCCATATTCAAGGAATTATCTAATCTAAATTTGCTGAGTTATCTGAGCTTTTCTTCTTGGCTTCCTCCAACAGTGGTATAAGCTGTCCCTTTTAAGCCAATTTGTTTAAAAATCCCAAAATAAAAGGAACGTAATTATGTCGACGCCTTGCATTTTCCTAAGACCATTTTTATCGTTTTTCCTACTCCATTGCTATCATTTCCTCTAATTCTTACTTTTACTACTATTTGATAATCAAATCACTATTTAATTAAGTTGTATCATCAGATAAAGTGTTGAAATAGTCCTCATCAATTTCTAAATCCATGGAGTTCTCTACATTTTCCCCTAAAGACAGCAATTTAGCGAAAATTGACCCTATTTAACTGCTGGTTTCAGTTAATTGCTCCTCAGCTTATTGTAATTTGCTCTTAACCAATGCTAGTAAATTGAATCGTATTTCATTAGCCGAGTATGTTTGAATTCTTTAAATAATTGCATCCTTCACAACCTATAGCCAGTCCCCTGTTCCATACTCTCCAATTAAAATCGGTCCCTTCTGCATTCCATCTAGCTCATACACCTTACCCTAAAAGGGCACGTATGAAATAAAGTGATACACATCATCCTTCTCAGTCGCCTGCACCTTTTCTACCTCAAACACCTGCGGCCTTGAAAAGCTATTATGAGTGTTTCTTATCAAGTCACTGTTGCTTATAGTAAGCCCTCTAGTCTAGGGGTCTAAGGGCATGGAAAACTCTCGTAGATTATTCAATTCCTGACCAATTTCCACGTTTTAACAGTTAAGTAAAATTGATAGTAGGGCCTAAGTAGCACATGCATTAGTGATTACCTAATTAGCAAAAAACAGTTCCTGGGGGTAAAATTCAAGGCACTCACGAGGCGGTCCGGGGATCCATTTAAACAAAAACACAATTCCGTATACTGGCGTAATTTCACTTAGAGTATCAACACTATAGATCTCCTCCACCTCAACTCCTACCACTCCCATTTTCTGTATCAATTCTGTAAAAACTGCTGGATCTGACTCAATTAAACACCACTCTCCCATTTTAAATTAAAGATTTAATCTCTAAACTATTTACATTGTACTGGATTGAAAGCTCAACCAGTTGTCTAAGTGAACTGCTGTTTTCCGACTCTGATTGGCTGCTTATGCGTATTGCATATGTGTCTGATCTGTGCTCAATGCTCTGGTCCTCTGGAGTTAGGCTTATAGAGTGAGCGGACTGGGCTGCTAGACTGTGACGTCTTCTGATAAAATTGTCTCGGATTAGTTAAATATCTTCTTCTAGTTGGCCACTGTTTACAATTTTAAGGCTTTAGAAGTGTTCGACTCCTCTAAGGTTAGATTAATTCAGCTCTGTGGTTTCAGAGTGCTCAAATTCTCGTTTGTATCTAAGAATGAATCTGTTGAAGGAAAAATCGTCAACTGACCTGCTTGGGTGTAAGTTAGAGTGAATTGTGGCCTTGGAAATTTACCTTTTCAGCAGTTTTTGTATTAGGCTGACGATTTCTGCTATAAGGAATGCTATTGGGGAGAAAATCAGTAAAAGGATTGTGTAGTTGAGTAAGTTGTGGTAGTTGGTTAAAAATGGGATTTTGTAGAAGGGAATTGTAAAGAAAATGATCGAGGATAACAAATCGGTTGTAAGGTTTGCTATACTTTCTAGTCTAGAGCTGAACGGTTTAAAGCTTATTATGTAAAATGGACCCTGATTAGAAGTTACTAGAAGACTTATCAATCCGCATATAACTGATTAAAGGAAATCTTTATCTTGTAGGAAAATTAGAACGAACACTTAAAGAGCTCTTCTGATGAAAAATATTATATAGTGTAATTTCCCATAGATCGGTTGCTGCTTGAATGATCTGTTGATTGAGTATATTTTTGATTTGTTTTTATGGTCTAATGAAATAAGCATAAATGCTATAATTGGTAGACATATGTAGAGTATGAATAATAGGATTCCTATTATAGAATTAAGAGATTCTATCACATCATTGAATTAAAGCTGTATTAAAGTTACATTGCTTACTTATATTGTACATGCAAAAAGCACATACAGGTTAGATTCTATAGCAAATCGGAGAATATAGGATTTCCAGCTTTACTGATATAAGTTACTAAACCTTCTTATATAAGGTATATATTTGGTAATTCTTTAGATTGGTACTATAGCCAAAATAATAAAAAATATTACAATCCAACTTCCTATATTCGATAGAATCAAAGAGGAATTATAGCCTAATCTGTGGATTTAATCATTAACCTCCTCTCCCTTGTCATCATCAATGAAATTATTAAAAGGATTAGGAGCTGGATTGTGATAGTGTATTCCATATAACACACTATAGATCAACTCGCTCACATTGAAATTAAGCATAGCTGCAAATGAGATAATTTAATAATAGTTGATTAAAACAAATACTGAAAATGTTTTAGGAACTAGCACTAAAATAAAGATAACTCCTATGAAAATTTAGCTATAGTTTTCAGTTAAAGTTGCATAGTCTGTATTGAGTGCTGTACTATTATAAGATTTAGTCTATTTTAAACTCTCAAATTCACAATTAGTTTAAGACTATAAGTAGCATTGAATGCATAAGTACTAGTTTGCAGGGTCTTTTCCGTATCTGTACCCACAAATCTCAAAAATAAAAGGTGGCTGTTGTATAGAATTCGGAAGATTAGGAAAATTGTCAAAACACTAACAAGCAATTTTATACCTACTTTCTTATACTGTATTTTTTAAATCTATTTTATACTAAAATGACTTGCTTTAAGACGAGTAGCATTAGTGTACATCGGAGTTTAAGCTCATTTATCCACTTAGGCCTAATAATATATTAACTGGATAAGCTCACTACTCCTTAATTTCATCTTATTAGCTCACTTCTAGTCCACTACAGCAACATTCACCTTATAATTAAGGCTACATTGATAGTTCAATTAGCGTAGAGCTTTAAGAGCTAATATATGGAATCTTTATTCAATTATTCGTCTGTTAGTATACTTGAATGGATTTAATATCTATTAACTTTATCAGTATTAGTTCATTAATCCTTTCTTTTACTTCATTTAAATTAGTTTATGAAATTATTTGAGCTGGGTTAAAATCATTTGTGTATAACAGTGGAGCTAAAATTAGGATTACTGAATTTTCATAGATATCATTTTAACTTAGTATTTCATCAGGAAGTTTTAAAGCATTATTTGTTTCATGCACGCAGATCTTTATTATATCTTGATTAATTTGTTCATTGAATTAGTAGTTAAGAAATTGGGACTCTAGTATATTATCAGTTTAAATAATCAATTAATATTTGTCGGAAATATTATTATCTAATGTATCCAATATAGCTATTATCTTGTACTCCTGTCCTTTCCATAGAAAGTTTGAAGTATCTATGATTACTGTATCAACAAAAGCTTGTACTACTTATACACCGTAGTAGTAGGTCTAAAAATGTTATTGCATTAATAGTCTATTGAATTCACTGAAGTTTTCGTTATATTAGAGAGGTAATAAAGGTTTATTTATATACACTTCACCAAAGGAAAGATCTTATTCTTATGTTATAGATTGCAATTCATACTCATTATCAATATATATATTGATAGGAGCTAATAGTCATCTTATAATTCCTTAATATGTTGCATTTGCAAGCACGACTAATTAATTATTCTCTTACTCTTAAAACCTTAGATACTGAATACTCATATTTTCACTACTAGGTAACTTATTTTAAGCCACAGTTACTCAAATCCAATAAGGCAGCTTTACTATATCAGCTGATTAAGAGGAAATTAAATTAATCTTAAAAGAATGCACATTAATACTACTTAAGACCTTAATCCTTATATACTATACGGTTTGCTTATTATTAAAAACTAGCAAATTAGCATTACTGTTACTAGGATAGAAAAAAACTCCCTCTAAGCCTTCCTCAGGTAGCTTAGCTATTATGCTTACTTAGCTAAACGGCTTACGGTCTAATCTTATTTCCATTGGCAGATTTACTTTATCAGAGTACTGATTAGGCATTTAGCCAACTATTATTTATGCCTAGTACTCATTAATTTGTAGTAAAACTGGTTATGGCTCTTCATACAACTTAAGGGGCAGTTGATTAATCTGTCATGAAATTTGAATTTAATCTTCTTGAATCTTTTCTGATACTAAAACTCTGAAATAAGCCTCAGTTTCATAGGCTTTTATTAGGAAGTCTTAATCACTTTCAAATATTATCAAATCATTGCCTAATTAGGAGATAGGAGTTACATGGATATATGTTGCCATGTTTTCATTGGGGAGGCTTATCTTTATGTCATTTGAGGAAAACCCTTTAAATCCTTGCAAAACAACTTGCTGCTATGATGTATCTTTGTCGTTTATTAGAATTTAACTGTAGCAAGAGTTGATTATGTAACAAAGGAAAAACATTTATGAAGTATGCCAAAATTTAGTATATTATTAGTATTATTATGTATAAAACTTTTACACCAGTTCAAGCTAATAAGTAGAACATATGGAAAAGTAATCGAGGGAAATATTTCCTAAAACATACAAAAATTATAATAAATGTAAAATAATTGATAAAAAAACCCTCTTAAAACGTGCTTAAATGAACTAATCATTTTAACTATTCATACTTCTTGTTATCTCAATCAATTTAATAACTTCACATAATTGCACATTTAAACCTACGATTTATTATAATAATGGGTAATTGTTGTGAAAGACGACCTCTGCCTACTAGAATTGATAATTCTGGGGAAAAGGAATCAAAGCAGCAAAGCGATAAGCTTTAAAGCAAACCAGAGCGTAAAAGCGTGTTTGATTCATTAGATGATGTACCTGAACCATAAAAAAAGGAAAAGTCAATCAAATAAATAAACCAACTCAAGCGTAAGGCCTTAAGGTAAGAGTTATTTAGATAAAAAGCTTTAGCTGTGGGCAAATCAACTTCTAAAACTTACAAATATTCTGTATTAAGGAAGCTACCAATAAATAAATGGTTTTAAGTAGTTATGAACTAAAGTAATCAGGAATTCATAATGATCAAACATCACTTGCATTCCTCCTAAAATCAAAACCTGCTAATTTTATTGGATTAGCTCAAAAGAGTAGTCATAAGTCCTTATATAACGTGAATAGTGGATTTATTTATGGATAAACAAAACATTGCCATTATTTTACCGAATTTTAAGCTCCACTTATTATCCTACTATTGCTTATTCAGGAAAAAATAGGAGAATGATCTGAAAATTTTATTTCGCAGCATTCTGGTAGCAATTTAACATTTAAGCAAAAGAGATTTGAAACTAAAACTAATAAAACCTTCACTATTTTGATTCCAAAAGTGAAATACAGCCTAAACATTAAAATTAGTTAAAGTAGATAAAATTGTTTTAGCAGAAAATTTAGATCCTAAAACGCGTTATACTTAAAAAACATTAGAATATGCCCCACCTGAGTATTTCTAAAATATATATAGGACTGAATTTTAGGATATATGGTAGATAGGGGTTTTATTCTACAAAATAGTAACTGGTAAGTTTCCATTTAAGGAAAATCGGTCATAATAGATAGGCTAGGTAATACAATATAATAGACTACACCGATATAAGCAATTTAATTAGTACTCTGATGATTTATGAGATTTTGTTAAGTTGTTCTTTAAAAGAAATCCTAGAAAAAGAATAACACTTGATGAAGCAATAAATCATAGTTATTTAACCACCATTTAGGTGTAATAAAACCCTCATGATGAATAAACTGTTTAGATGATAAGATAATTTCATAGGATTGTATTATTTAAAAGATTAATTTTATAATACGCCTGGCGCTTTATCCCCTAGTAAGAATTAGCTTAGCCAATACATGAGTTCAATTAAATAGGTAATTATAGATCTAGTACTATTAATACTTAGAGAGTTTTAGACTAATCAGCTTTATGAATAAATAAAAAAACTGTACCTGATTATAGAAAAGTACCACTAGAGACCTTTTTAGTCATGTACTAAGCATATTTTATTAACTAACAATAAGCAGAGGCAATATTCTAATATATAGATACTAATTAAAAGGGGTATATAGACTCAACAGATATTCTAAGAATTAAAGACTATCTTTAAATTAATAAATCAATTGAAGAAATCTATCAAAGTATTTGATTAACTCCAGATTATCAAATTAGTTTTAAATAATTTACATAGATATTAACAAACAAAAAAATTTCATAAATCAAGACTAGATCTTATGTTTAAAAGAAAAGTATTATTGATGAAATATAACGGGAGGTTCTTATCAATTCAATAAACATAAAGAAGTCATTTTCAAGTAACTCATTAGTTTAGTTAACTTTAGGAATTTAGTTAGTTAGTGTATATTGAAATTGTAAAACATCATTAATAGTAATATAGTGCGGACATATAATATATAATATTGCTTTCTAATTATATAATATTAGATATATCCTTTACATTTTATAATAATTTTTAGATGTAAAATAAAGTCAATGTAGTATTGATTGTATTATACTATATATATAAGAATAAATGACTACCAAAATCCATAATCCATTTAGTATCAAATTTAGATCAGTATGCATATAAAAGTACTAGAAAATTACTTATTCATAGCAAGTTTTTAAAATTTGATAAAAACTACATAGCCAATTAAGCAAATTAAATATGGGATCTGGAATTCTTTGTTGTAATTCTAAAGTTGCGCATATTCTTCCAAGTGAATCTGATCAATAAAGTTATAGAAGAGTATAAGGCATTAATGTACTAACATAAAAGAACAAAAACAAAATCTAATAATAACTATAGGATGAATAAATGCATAGAAAGATTAAAAAGCTATACTAGTATGTTTTTTAGGAAAAGCATTAGTAAATTTCTAAGATAAGATTATCAAAACTAAGTATAATTGATTAAAACTACGAGTAATTGTTATACATATTTTCGTTTTATTCCTCATACTTAAAAGATCTAGCTTTGAATTAAATTCATATGAATTAAAACATTACTGCTTAGCTGGCACAATCAATACAGTATTTTAAGAATCTATAGTAGATATGCATAAAAGAATGCAGCTTGACTGACGATGACATCTTACCCTTTGTTGAAGCCTTGGCTAAACTACCAGAAATATAAAAAATAAATTTTTCAAATAACATGTTAGGATTAAAATTCATTTAGCTGTTATGCAACTAGTTTCTATTCCTAAAAAACTTAAAGGAAATCTATATTGATGATAATCCTATCAAGGACCAAGGCTTTAATCTTTTATTATTGCAGTGCATTTCGTAGTTATAACTAGATTTACTCTCTGCTTCGAATTGTCAGCTGTCTTTGAATAGTTATACAACTATAAAGTTTATATTAGGAAAACATTAGCTTTCTGTTAAAGTGCTTATTTTACACCAAAACAATATTAGTCACAAAAAGTTAATGCAACTTACTCAAGAATATCCTTCTATAACTATCAAATTTTAAATATACAAAGGCTTTAATATTGTTAGCTTATCATTTTAAAATATGTAACAAATGCATTACTTCTAAATACATTTATAACTGAAGGCTTTTGGTATATTGAATTAGAATAATTAATTATGTGATATTCAAGCAAGTTACAATACTAGATTTGGTCAATTGGCACACACTTGAATAAGATAAAAGTGTTAATTAAAAGTGAAGAGATTTATAATGAAGTGCTTTATTATAGTCATTGATATTTATTGCTTTGCAGAAAACATTTGTTAAAGGATTTCTAATATTCTCTTTTAAAAGCATTTGCTAAATAAAGATAAGTAAATATTAACTCATTATCATATTGTTAATTTATAACTAAATAGAAAATAAAGTATTACAGAAGTGTAATAATCTGTTAAAATTTATAACAAATAAAATGGGATGAACTAATTCATTTTTTCTGAATAGTGAAGTATAATCTTCTCTCTGACTGCATATTTTATCAATACTTTGTTTATTTTAGATATTCCCTATACCTCAAAATTGATTATTATTAAAAGTAGATAAATTATCCAAAGCTGACATTAAATACTTAAATTCTGTGTTACAAATGCTTATATTAATCAAGCTTACATTACAAATGTAAAGAGTATTATTAATCTTTTGATAAAGTACTAGTTAATAACAAGCTACTAAATTGTTATTGCTTATAATATTAGAGCTCGGATACTAAAGGTGTAATTATTTCAGTAGCTTATACAAAGTGGAATATAATCGATTATATGTTCAAATGAGTATTCAAATGCGAGAAATAATCAAATTAAATTGATGAGATAATTATACATTTCATACTAATTATAGCAGTATTTTTCTGATATATGAATTTTAAAGCATTTCCCTAAAAACATAAATCAACCGAAATTTTTCCTTAAGAATAATTATATACTTTTGTATCTTTCTATTTTAGCTAAAAGAGTTAAACATCTGATCTCAAGCAATTATGAATAGTAAGCTGTTTGTTAGACTATATTTAAGATATATTCTATTTCATTTTTAAACAATCTAAATTAGTAAAATTTGAAGACAGCCTATACAGTGAATATAAAAATGGGATGTTCAAGTATAAAACCTAATAACACAGACTATACAATATCATCGTCAAGAAGTATTAAATTGAAGTTAACTAAGAAGTAAGTTATTCTTATGAAGATATTAGAGAATTAAAAGGATAGTTATCTACTAGATTGCATATAAGAGGTAGATCAAATTTATGAGCAATCTTGTAATAATACTATTAATCAAAATTAATAATACAAATAATTCTCAGTTACATTTAAATCTCATTATGTTATCTTTAACTAATATATCGCGTTTTTATGTAACACATAAACGATAATTTAAATTTGAGCTAAAATGATTAGAGCAAGCTGTTAAATTGGAAAGAGTTCCTATGTTAAATATATCTACTTTATTCTATAAGTGTTTTAGTTAATAGTTCTCTCAATTAAAGTTTCAATTAAATTTAAGGTATTATCAGTTTACTATAAATAGATCTTCCATAAGTATATAGACAATTGATTTAAGTTTGAAAGTAATAATATTCAATAAAGTATATGTAAATAATCACTTCCTACTGTTAATACTACCATTAAAATGTGTATATTGATTATACTTTTAGCTTTATACTGATTTATTTTAGAATAAATTACATACAGACCAATAAATAGTTAAATTTGTATAAGAAACGTCTTATAACAGTCCTTTAATAACAAGATATTAAGTCGTACAACATGATTTGAATTATAATTAACAATATCCTTAAATCAACATAAACAACCTAGCAACATATACTAACTCTTAGGCTTCTTATACACTTCCCTTTGCTTCTAATTTTCACAGTCAGTTTTAATAGCTTCTTAATTTTTAATACATTTATAATGAACGACCTAATCCCTATAATAAACAAACTACACGATACACTAAGCTAAGCTGAAATGACAGGTACAATCTCCCTTCCTTAAATAGTAGTGGTCGGATCTCAATCATCAGGCAAAAGCAGTGTACTGGAGAGCATAGTCGGCCATGATTTTCTCCCAAGAGGCAGTGGCATAGTAACCCGTCGTCCTTTGATCCTCCAATTAGTCTACTCTCCTTAATGCGAAGATTTTGGTGAGTTTTTACACATTCCAGGTATACAGTACGAAAACTTTGAAGAAATTAGACTTGAGATAGAAAGCTGTACAGTGGATGAAGCTGGCGGAAACAAAGGAATTTCAGCCAAACCGATCAACTTGAAAATCTACAGTGCTAATGTTCCAGATATAACGCTAGTAGATCTCCCCGGGATGACCAAAGTGCCAGTGGCCGATCAGCCTCCTGATATAGGTGAAAAGATAAGAAACCTGGTGCTTAAGTTTATACAGCCGTAAAACTCTATCATATTAGCCGTTACTCCCGCCAATTCTGACCTGGTTAACTCAGATGCACTGCAAATTGCAAGAGAAGTAGATCCTAGCGGCACAAGAACCATTGGTGTGCTTACTAAGGTAGATATAATGGACAAAGGCACAAATGCGTTAGAGATGATTAATGGAAACGTGTATCCTTTAAAGCTAGGATATACTGCTGTTAAGTGTAGGAGCTAGGAAGATATCAATATGCGGAAAGGAATGAGAGATGCAATGCAGGATGAAGAGGAGTTTTTTAGGACTAATTAGTCTTATGCTGCCTTTGCATAGTCTATGGGGGTTAAGGCGCTTACTAATAAGTTGAATAAGGTGTTGCTCATGCATATAAAGAATTGTATCCCTAGTTTAAGACAGTATGTACTGGATTTGCTTAATAAAAAGACTTAGGAGCTGTAGGGGTACGGAAGTCCTATAACTGATGATGAGTCTGCTAGAACGGAGTATATTTTAAGAGTTCTTTAGTAGTTTACTTATATATACAATCAGTAGCTTGAAGGTTAGATAGATTTAGATACTATCGGTGAGCTTTAAGGGGGATCTAGAATATTTTACATCTTTCATAGTATTTTTAGAACTTATATTGATTAGATTAATCCTTTGGATGAGATATCAGATCAGTAAATAAGAACTGCTATTATTAACTCAGGGGGTATAAGAGGTCCACCCTTTGTATCAATTTAGACCTTTGAGCTATTAATAAGAGCCCAAATACAGCGCTTATTAGATCCGTCATTTCAGTGTATTTAAATGATATACGATGAATTATTGTCAATAGCTTATTCAGTTGACATGCCAGAACTTAAAAGATTTATGAATTTAAGAAATGCTGTAAATGAAAATATTGAAGAAATGCTAATAGGGTTAAGAATTCCAACGCAGGATTTGATATAAAACTTAATCTTGATCTAATAAAGCTATGTTAATATTCAGCATCCTGATTTCATTGGGCCGCATGTGGCACTATAGGAAAGCAAAATTGAGTAAGAGCAGATAAAATTGAATAGTGAATAAGCCAATTTACAAGCTCAACCGGTAATACAGGAGGTTTAGTAAAGCTCTAGTGGTATTTTAAGTTGGATTTGAAATAAAGATAGTAAAAAAACAGCAGATAACTCTAGTATTGAGTAAATTAACTAAAAATACACTAACTCAGTACTTCCAGCTCCAGGTCAGCATTTATAAGCTTCTTACTATGCAACTGAGAATGAGCAAATCAACACGATCATGATTAAAAAGATGATTACTTCTTATTTTTAAATAATTCAAAAGGAAATTGGAGATTAAGTGCCTAAAGCTATTGTTAGTCTTATGATTGATAAAGTTAATAAAGAATTGCAGCTTTAACTAATCAGTAAATTAATTTCTAGTAAAAACAATGCTGAATTGCTCTTTGAAGATCCTACTATTGTCGAGAAGAGAAGAGACTGTGTAAGGATGATTGAAATACTAAGAGAGGCAAGCAATATACTGAATAATGTTGGAGGATTAAATTTATAGTAAAAATTGATTTGTTATATAATTGTTGGGCAGATCTATAGAAAATGTTATAAAATACATTTTTGACTAAGGCAAAATAAAGGAATTCTTTTAAGCCTCGTATCAGAAGATAAATAACATGTATTAGCAAGGATTCCCCAAGTTTTTTTAAAATCAATTAAGTATAAGTAATAGGAAAGTATAATAGTTTTAGCCCTTTGGTAAGAAGACCATTTAGCCCGATAAAAGGCGATTAAATAAGCTTCACTGCATATTAAGACATTAAAAGTGGGAAAAGTATAAAATACAGAAACAAACTAGAGTTCTACTAATGATACGACAAAAGGTTAAAAAAACCAGGCTTTTCTAAGCCAAATATTCTATCAAAACAAACCAAAAGCTTTATACAACGACCAAATTACCAATCCCTGCACAAACTCCGCTAAATAACCTTCAAAAAGCTCCCTTAAAAATCCATATCCCTACCTCCTCCTAAACCCTTGCATAATTCCTGCTAATCTACTTAAAATAATTAAAAATCACAATGGCCGACATATCTCCACTAGACCTTCTCCAATAAGAACTCCAATCAGACGAGACTTACATAAAGGTGAACGCTATCCACAGAGTGCGAACCCTAGCAACAGTAATGGGTCCAGAGGGCACCCGTTCCTAATTAATCCCATTCCTAGGCAGTCTCACAAGCCACGACGAAGACGAGGTTCTCTTTGCCCTTGCGGAGGAGCTGGGCAATCTTTCTACATATATTGCAGGATCTCCTAGCATATTAATTCCTTTCCTAGAGTCTCTGGCGGGAATGGAAGAAACTGTAGTGAGAAACTAAGCAGTTAAATCTCTGAGACTTCTAACTGACTAGCTATCAGACAGTGATGTTTCATCATTGATGGCTACCATGGTGCTTAAACTTGCGTCTTCTGATGTATTCAGTGCCAGGGTCTCTGCTTGTGGACTTTTTTCAGCCGTGTATTCGAGGAGCGGAGGGGCCAAGGATAGGCTAAGGCAGAGGTTTTTGGAGCTGTGTAATGAGGAAAGTCCTATAGTTAGAAGAGCAGCGGCTAGTTAAATTGGAGATTTTTGCAAAATACTGGAAAAATCTATGATAGTATCTGCAGTTGTTCCTGTTTTTAGGTAATTGTGCTAGGATGAATAGGACTAGGTGAGGATTTTATGCCTGGACAGTTTGATATCAATAGCGAAGCTGTTGACTAAGGAGGATAATAGACTGCACTTAATCCCTATTATACTGTCAATGGCTGAGGATAAGTCGTGGTAAGTTAAAATGCACATTGCCAAGAAGTTTCCCATGTTAGAGGATGCCCTAGGCAGAGATATAGCGGAGAATTCGTTGTTGTAGAACTTCTTGCTTTTGTTGAGGGATAATGAGCTTGAAGTAAGGGCTAAGACTCTAAGGTCACTTTCTAAAATTGTTCCTAATATTTCCGTAGAGAAAATACAGTCACATATATATCCAGCCTTGCAGGCCTTGGTTTCAGACACTACGAGTAATGTTAATATAAGGATTAATGCTGCTGATGTTATGAGTGTTATAGGAAACACCATGGGAAATGAGTTTACTCTTAATAACATAATGCCATTAATAATGAACCTGCTTAACGATGAAAACCCTGAGGTAAAACTGCATGTGTTGGGAAGTATTGGATAAATCTGCCACTAGGTTGGGCCTAATTTACTAGATGGGCCCCTTATAGACACTATTGAGTCGTTAATACAAAACTCTCCTCATTGGAGGGTTCGGGAATCTATAGTGAAACTAGCAGCTGACCTTGGTAGTAATGTTGGGTAGGAGAGATTCCAGAATAGGCTATAAGACATATATTTCAACTTTTTAACTGACTCAATTGGAGCAGTAAGGGAAGCAGGAGTTGAGAAGTTGTCAAATTTGTTCCAATATTTCGGGGAATCCTGGATTACTGAGCAAATGCTGCCTAAAATGGAAGATGTGTTTGTATAGGATTTGGGATATCTGCATAGAATCACTGTAATTAAGTGTATTGGATAACTCAACCTACCCCTAGAAACTTTTAGTAGCTTGATCAATAAAGCAGTAAAGGATACAGTGCCTAATGTACGACTAGTGCTATGTAAGACAATCAAAAGCTAATGAGTGACTAATAATAGCTTAAAGGATGCGTTTTAAAAACTAACCAATGATCCTGATGTAGATGTAAAGCATTTTGCTGAGGTGCTGCTCGGAGTATAGTTTAGATAATTTAGTATATTTATAATTTTATGTTGAGAAGTACTAGCAACACTCCCCCTTTTATTCACATGCAGTGCACGTGTGGGAATGAGTAGAATCTAGAGGACTTGTACTTTTGCTTTACTTGCTCAATGGTTCTATGCAAATACTGTACAACTGAGGAAATTGACTCGTTTTATTGTAGAAATTGTATGGAAAACATGCCAAGTACAGAAGCCATGGCGTTCAGAAACAGTTGTTCTAGGTGTTTTGAGTGTCCTATTTGCTTTACAACGGTTTAAATCGTTGTTAATTCTAATCGAAGGTAAAAGATATATCATTTCTGTTGTTAGTATTGCTTTTGGGACTCAGTGACTGTTGATATATGTGGTTCTACCTTAGAAGAGTTGTTAACGTCAAATTAAGCTTATTTTCTCAATTCTAATCCTTAATAAGTCAAATTTGCAGAGATTATTGAGCATTATAAAGCAGTGACTCGTCCAAGAAGGAGAACTATGAATAGGATTATTACTAGAAATACACAGACATTAGAAGAGTTAGAAATTAGTCTTGTTTAAAAGAAAGACGATAATATTCAAGTTGCTGAGGAACCAGAATTTGAATAGATTTAATTATAAGATTTCCTAGCAGATCCATTAAATCTATAAGAACTAACTTCTATTAAGTAAAGACTATTTGATCCTTCCTTTCAACCTCGCTAATAATAAAAACTGAAAGCCTAACCTCTATAACTTCTTACTAAGAGATCACGAAGATGCAAACACTGCAAAAAGTATATTGTAAAGCCGGAAACACTACCTAACTTCAATTCTCCCTTTAAAATGGAAAATTTGCTAGTATATTTCTTCCCGAGAATATGAATAAGAGAAGCAGCGTAGGATTACATACATCTTGTCTTTATTAATCCAGGCAGTTCTGTAAGTTTTCTGGAAATAGACAGCTATGATGTTACAGTTCCCAGTGGGGAGATTGAAGTAGACGCGTATGATTAAATAATGGATTTAGTCATAAGTGAAACTGAGCATGAAAATGAGACAAATATTGTTACTAGGGATAAAAATTACATTGTAGTTGAAGTTTCGTATTAAAATGAGTTTCAACTGAAGGTTTCGTGAAGATTTATGAGAGGATCCGACTATAAAACTATTACAGTTCCGGTTAGGATCAAGTTAAGTGATTAGTACTATAAATTTTGGGTAAAGTGCTCTTAGATCTTCTGTTTCTTTTGGGTATTTAATCAAAAACTTGTTTTAGCTTTATTAAAGAAGGTGTTGCTAGGCTTATTTGTTTATTCATTTTAACTTCTTCTGGGGGGTGTCTTTAAATAAGATCTTTTATTTGTAGTTTAGCTTTCACTTAATCAGTTTATCTGTAGAATAATTCCTTTTGCTTTAATGGACTTACGGATTATCTTATTGAAAACTTTCTTGCAGAGATATCAAAGCAATTTATAAGTACTAATTTACCCTTTTTGTTTTGTATAAATTAAAATGTACCTGAAAATATTTGAATTTAGAGTCTTTGTCGCAGTAAAAGTATCATTTAACGTATCTTTTATCAGCAATAATATATTATAGTATCTGAAGTTGGGATATTTTTAAAAGTTTAGAATTTTATAGTATATATTAGTCTTTTATTAGGAATATATGATTATATATACTGAATTTCAGTTCACATTTTATTATTAGTTTCAGTTGCCATTAGATCAATAAACTTATTATACTCATATAGTTATAACTCTTTATTATTTCTGTATTTGATAACAGCTGCATAATTATTTCCACTCTTATAATTCTTTATAATCCTTTTATTTATATTTTAAATAGCTAATTTATCCTGTTTTTCTATGAATCTTGTTTTCCCATGTTTATCCTACAAAACCATAAAAAGTGGAGCCCCCTCATTAAAAACAACTGTTAAAGCTATGAGTACCTTTATACAATCTTTTACTTCTTTAAACTAATACATGAATCAATCAAAATTATGCTTGGTTCCTATATCATTTTCTAAAATTTCATCCAAGTCAATATTTGAATTTAGTTTCCTGTACAAGCATATTTTACATTAGCATATTTTTGTATGAGATTTAATAACAGAGCCAATATCTCCTTAGTCTTTACTCGTTAGGATTTACTTTCCGATACCACCTATGAATCTTTTCATAAATTTTAATTATTTTTAACTACACCTACTCTTGCTGGCCTGAGAACTCTATTTCCTATAAAATATCCCGTATTAATAACCTCTTTAATAACCCCATTTTCTAAGTCATCGTCCTTTACAGTGAAAAGAGCTTCGTGGATGTCTGGATCGAACTTCTATTGGGAGGGATTATATTCTTATATTTGGAATTTATTAAGTGATTGCTCCATCATACGGCTTATTAGTGTTACTCCTTCCCGTAGTTACATATCATTGTTATTGTACTGAAGGGCATTCTTAAGGCTGTCGTTAACTTCTATTAGCTCCTTGGCGAAGTTTGTTATTGCAAACTATTTTTCCTGTTCTAGCTGTTATTTGTGTCTTTATTAAATATCCTTTTGTTCTTATAGTAGCTAATTACAGCTATGTTTGTACTTTTTGACTTATTTTTCTATATGTGTCGCATATTTTTAAAGCTTTTCAATATCTTCTGGAGTTTGTATATCTTTGTAGATGTTGTCAACGTTGTTTTACTATGGTTTTCTCATAAAGGATTGCCTAAACCTTTTGAGTCAATTAAACATTTTACTAATTTATTAATTTATGCCTATTTCGTAACCACCAGTTTTTAAATTTAAGTCATTTCAAGCTCTGGTTAATATCTCTTAATTTATCTTGCCGTTCTCTTATTAATGTAATTTTAACTTTAGAGTTAAGGAATAAAACTAGATTTCTAATTTTTTAAATCTATTTCTGATATTAGTTTTGAATAATGAATGTTCTTAAATTTTTCTGTATTATAACACTTGCTTTTAAAGGCGTTAGTGTCCGCTTCATTTAACTTAGCTTATTATGAAGATTACTTAAATTTTTGTTAAGTTATTATTTTTGATACTGTATTTAAATCCTTTCGCTTTTTCTAATATTTCATCCTCTGAAAACCTTTTATATTGCAATTGCAGCATTACCAAACTTTTAATCGATATCTTTTATTTTCAATTGCAATCTTCTTATTCTTTTATGATTGTCTTATATAATCTTTTACTTTAAATCTATCTTGTTATTGGTGGCTCCTATTCTAATAATTCTGTTAGTTTTTAGATTCTCACTGTTAAAACGTTTTGATGTTATTCTATTTTTATAATCTGTAATATTTCTAGGTGTTATTGCAATAGGTAAAAAGCTTTAATTGCTCATTGATTTAGTGTTTTTAATAATTTGTGATTGATGCCTCATTCTCTATTCCAATTAAAGTTTATATTTCGAGCTTTTTGTTCTGTTATATATTATCAAGTTTTTATCTCTAAACATTTATATAAATTAAGTATCAAGGAATAAAAAGGGTTAATACTTATTATATTGAACTGTGCTTATGGTTAAAACTTTTAATATGCTGAATACTTATACTAACATTTCACCTTTTTAATACTGTAATATTGATCATTTCTGAAATTAAATTTGCATTTTAATACCCTAAACACAAATTATTTTACTTCTAAAAGTCCTGATTTAACTTTAGGAACTTCTAAAATCTAACTAAGCACATAATTAATAGCTCAAAATGATTAAGCATTATATACCATAATCAGTAATACATTTTTAATGGGCTGCTGTTAATCTTAACTCATCTCTGAACAAGACCAAGGCTTGTAATTTATACAGCCATAACCCTATCCCTCAGTACTTAGCTAATAACATTAAAGTGAGGAGGAGAAAGAACCAAATAATCATAATATACGCTCTCATTTAGGTGAAATAGTATAAAGGTAAAGAAGTATGAAGTACTTTAGCAAATCATATAGTTAATTCCTATACTCCAACAGTGATGCAGCTCTAGAAATAATAAATAAACATAGTATACAATTAAAGCCTTAGGAGCTTTTTTACTAATAATATAACATAATTGGCTAAATTGCTAGTGGAACTTATGGACAAGTTTTAAAGGTTTAAAATATAATATCATAGAAGATTTTTGCTGCTAAAATAATTAATGTAAGTGAGTATTCTAATAAAGTTGCAAAAAGATTCAAAAGAGAGACAAGAATGCTAAATAAGCTTGACCAGCCTAATATACTTAAAATCTAAGATGAATTTTTAGGCGATACTAAGTACTTTTAAATATTTTCTTACTACGAGGGAGGAACTCTACGATAATATATGTAAAGAAATTATAGAATTAGCCAAGGAAAGGCTTTAAAGATCTTTTTTCAGATAATTAGAGCTTTATACTACATTAATAAACTAGGTATCGCTCACCGTGATGTAAAACCTGAGAATATTTTATTCTTTAATTAATCTGGAAAATTGCCATTAGTTCTTGTTGATTTCGGAAACTTCGGGTAAATTTTAAAGGGAAAGAAATTTAAAAAAGTCACAGGAACCGCAAGCTATGTTGCTCCTGAGGTAATAAAGGGACATTATAATCAAAAATGTGATATATGGAGTGCAGGGGTAATTCTTTACGAAATGCTGAGTAGTTTTAACCCTTTTATGTCTTTTAATGTTGAGCAAACCTTTAGAATTATATTGAATAGTGAAATAGACTATGAAATGTTGGGCTTATTAGGTATTAGTTAGTAGGTTATAGAATTGATTAATTTATTGCTTAATAAAGATTATCATGAAAGGCCTGATGCTTAGTGGCTATGATAAAACAAAGATTTATATTTAAAGGAGGCTCCAAATAATGAGATAAAAGAAGAAAATATTGTTTAATTACACTAAAATCAAGATCTATCATAGCTCAAAAGGACCATATTGAAATTCTTTGTTAACAACATCTTAATAGAGTAAGTTCAAGAAGATCCAGGCTAACGATTTTTACTTATGGATGCTGATAATGATGGATATATTACTAAATAGGACTTTATTAAGCATTATGGTTAATGGAGTACTTGAAATATAGAAGTGTAAGACAATTAACTGTTTAAAAAACCAAGAATTAGTTATGCTTAGTATATAATTTACTCATTAGATTGATAAGCGGTGCTAACTGAAGAAGTACTGCAATTAGGATTTGATAAGTTTATTGTATAAAAGGCATTTGATGATATTTTACCCAAGTTTAAAAGTAAAAAGAATAGGTTAAGTGTAACAGAGGTGGAAAGGAAGCTATAGGATATGAATTATGAAGATTTCAAATGCTATCTTTTAGAAGATTTTAGCTAGTAATTTAGTATATTCTAACATAGCAAAACTCTTTAACGATTCTTATCTAAATTTACAACTGTATTGATTGTGTTTATATATACTCATCTACTATTTGATTTTATAAGGAAATTAGTATTTGAGTTACATTGGTCCGCGCAACTAAAACCAATATATGTAGAGTACAATGCTTGAAAATACAGGAGTGGATTTAAAATAGTTAGTTTACATACATGTAGAATACAACATCATTGCTCCTAAATAACCATTGCAATATCTACAAAATCTTATAGTTCATTTGATTTTCAAACTTCTTATAGATTATTCACTGCTTTATATTTCTATAATCTGTTTTCACATAATAATCTATTATAGGCTAATTTTTCTATATTGCTTGGCTATTAGCATAAAAACTTAACACAACATATAAACATGAAAAGGCTAAGTCTTTCAATCAAATTCTTACACAATTTATATCTTTCACCACTTACTAGAATAATAAACAGTAATATTTACTGTTAAATTTTAATCTAGAAGCTATAAAGCAATTACAAAATATCCTTAACTACATGTAAAAGTTCTAAGCCCATATATAAAATTCTATAAACCTCGTTCAACGAATATACATTTTTATAATGATCTACCCAGAAAAGACAATTCTTCAGCCCAATTTTAAATATAGATAGCAATTCTTACCTGATTTCATGATATATAAAAACCTCAAAACAGCCTCCCCTTAAAAAGACACCATGATAAACTTTAGTAATAGACAATGCGCCTTTAAAACATCTAATTAGTGAAAAACTTACATGAATAATCATTCTATAACGCCTAAAAGGAGTGTTAGTAGAATTAACACAGCTAGAAATTACTCATCTTCAAATCTACGAAATAGGCCTTAAAGTAAACAAAGAACAAATTTCCTTAAAAATGATGAGCAACACTACTCATAAGTTATAGCCCATAAGAAGATATTGAAAGACATACTACAACAAAATGCGCAAAACAACCCTTAAAGCGCTTCTTCTATTTATTTAAAGCAAAAATCAACAAAAGCACTGAAAAACCGTATTATTGTACATTCAAAATCTAAATTGTTAAGATAACGAAAAAATCCAATGCTAGAATCAGATGAATCGGAATAAACAAATAGTCAAATACTAGAAAAACAATCAACCTAAGAAAAATAAACAAGTACCTAGGATGATGAAGTGCCTTGCACGTATATTACACGTAAAATAAGAACCCGTAGAAACAAACCCTTTATTCCTAAGATCAAAGCTGTATCAATACAAAAAATTTTAAACAACGCATTAAGAGTAAAACAAGTATATCAAATGATCTAATCCTCTTTATTTTTTGCAATAGCCATAGCAGTTAAATCTTCAACTTCAATACTCATTTAAGCAATTCTCTTTCTCAGATACTCTATCGTTTTTGCCTCCTCCTCATCTTTTTGCAATAAGTTTTGAATAGACAGAGCTCTATTGAGAGGAATTCAGCTTATATCTGCATCTTTAATGCCATTAGCACAATGTGATTCTGTTCCATTGAACTCTGTTGGGTCTTTTGTTTTTAAGTGTACTAGAAAGTATAGATATTATCATATGTTATGATCTTTCTTTATATGTCCAGTAAAGCCTTGCACAGTATTTCTATCAAAAACAGTTCCCTCTACATTACAAACAAAGCACCTGTCTCTTAAATCATCCTTGATCATATTCCTATTATCCCTTAACTAGGCAAATGTATCGATTATAATACCAAAAATTATATTGAGAAGGATGATTATAACCATTAAGAAAAATGCAATATCATATATCAGCCTTTCATAATAGATTTCCTTGTCTTCATACGAAATCTTAGAAATTGCTTCTCCTATTCCACCTCCCATTCTCAAGCCTTCATTAGTTGTTGTAAGAAAGCAGTGTCATAAGCTCTAGCATTGATTAGAGCCGTAGTCTCCTATAAGCCTATCATACCACATGTCATAATTTATGTAGAATCCTATTAGAGAGTAAATGTATATAATAATCATTCCTAGAATGCAAGTCATTGCCAAAAGTTCCCAGTTTTTAGTAACCGCAGTTAAAACGTTTCTTAATGTAGGAACTCTATATACAACGTCTAAAATCATAATACTAAGGAAGAAATAGTCGAAGAACCCTGCTACTGTTATAGCTAAATAGTACAGAAGATATATGAAATTTAAATCAGTGAATATTATCTTAGTAGAGATAACAAAGTAAGTCATACTAGTTATAAAGTTCCCAAAATCTCTGTTTTAACCTTTATTGAACTCAATAGCATTTGGACCTCTGCTATACAATATAGCTAATGTATCCTTATAAGACAACTAATCCACATTATAATCTAGTATAGGTTTGAAGTAATCTTAATCCTTAGAAATCTTTCTCCATCCTCTTATCAAGGTTATCTCAGATTTCAGCCTAAACCATCCTAAAAATATGATTGAATTTATGATTATTTAAGCTATCTATAGCACGATTATCACATCACTACACCATGACTGAAGTTCAATCTCTTGTTTGTCATAATTATAATCGTAATTGAACAAAAGAATGTAGTTAACAAAGATCGTGAGTATCATTTAAAAATCTCGAAGTTTCAGTAATCTTTTCTCATCTAATTGGAATTTAGAGTAACCCAATTTCTCCGCATAAGTCATCTCTTCTATAGTGTCAGAGGCTATTTAGAGAGCATCGATTATTTTATTAGCAGGACTGTCCCTACTAGGAGTTGTAAGCAACTTTTCTTTACTATCTTTAGAAATGTAACTACAAAGCGGTTAAATGGGAAAATAAGTCCTGGTAAGCATTTTATTCACAACAACTTCAATCCTTCCTGTATGATTACTGAAAAACTTATATGCCAGTGCTTCAGTTTTGCTAAAAGATGAATCCTCTATATAAACTCTAGCAGGTGGGTAATTATCTGCCAGTGTGTGCATTAGTATATACAGATTAAACCCTTCATCAATAGTTCCTTGAAATCTCCTACCCTTTATCTTGTCTGTAATTTCCGTCATTTTCACCTTTTTAATTTCTAATCCTAAATCCTTGCTAAGATATAATGAAAATACCTCGCACATTCTCTCTTTAATCTTTTTGAAATCTAAGGATTCAGCAATTCTTTGTAAAATTTCATCATCAGCATCTCCTTCAACTAAGGAAAGCAGAAAATTTACCATTTTTGATTTCAGATTGCTTATATCTTCAGAGTCTTCCACAATATTAAATCCTCTGTTATTGGCATCCTCTTACTTCTTTAAACACACTATAACATCCTTACTACAATCAATTATTTTAGGCTGTGACAAAACTCGTTGATTTTCTCTGCAAGGCCCTTAAACCACTTCAGTTAAAGTGTCTATTATTTAAAAGCCAAGTTGTAAGTTTTCTTTTCTCATCATTTTTATGTAGCTAATCAGCATTGTAGATACAAATGTTATGAAATCAAAGCTTTTACTGTGCAGAGTTCCGTCAAAGTACTATTCTCTTAGAAAGTTTTAGGATCCTTAGTGATGCCCTTCACATAATAATTGGATGAATCTTAATACATTTACAAGTAGTTAAAAGTTGGATTCATCTAGGGCCTGTTGTTCCTTATCTTCAAAATTATTTTCCATTTACTCGTCCTCACTGTCAGTTAAATTCTAATCTTGTAGGAATTTTTTTTAACCTTCAAAATGACTTTTTTTAAACTGTTTGAATTTTATTGCTAGTCTGTATTGCTGCACTGTTCTTACTCTTTCAAAAAGGCTGATTATCAGATCTTTAAGTGTTAATACGAACCGGTTAGAAGTATCTTTGCTAAGAGTTTCTATAAACAAGTCTTGAATAAGGGAGTTTCCTCCTAGTAAAGCAGCAATGGACAATAAAATACATTCATTTATAACCTTTTAGTTATCTTGCATTATGATTGTATTTATGATTAAGTTAACCACTCCTAATTGCCCTAGGTCGTTTTACCTTTCTGTAATCATTTACTTATAATCAATTCAATCTTCTGTTTCCCATTCAGATGCTGGTGCACTGCTGTTGGAATTTTCTACCTCTATTGTCTTTCTTAGTATTTTCAACCCAAAAGAAGTCAATTTTCTATCTAATTTCATATCATTTGGCAGTAATAGATTAATCAGAGCTTTTAGTACATCAGAAGAATCTAAAATAAACTCTGATCCAAAGGTTGCTATTGATTTTTGTTTTATTTTTAGAATAACTTTAATCATTCCTTCAAATTCTAGTTCTAAGGCTTCTTTAATAATATCACACTTAGATAATTTTTTTATATAGTAGTTTAACTAATAAGCCTTATTCTAGTACTGTATAGAGTTTTTGTTGGATTGAGCTGTATTAGGAGCAGAAGTAATGTTATTGACTACAAAATTAGGATTTAGGAACTTTTAAAGTTTGTCGATTTCCTCAGTTAACTAAATTATATCTTTTGTTACCTTTTTCTACACATTTGTTTATGCAATATTATTGAAATTATATATCATTTAAATTATGTTGCCTAGAACATCTTGGTATTTATTCACTGGTAGGTTATTTCCTCTTTTAATGAATATTTCATGTAAGCAAGGCATTACGGCCTAAAACACATACTTACTAGCAAATTCAGATACAGGAACATTTCCTTCTAGTAGTTTGAAGCGTTTAGTCTAATTCCCTTGGCTTTGTTGATAGTAAACCTCATATACTTACGTCAAATCTTAGCTTAGTATTTCTACAGTGTTTCATAAAACCTTTTCATCTTCCTGCATTGAAAACTCAATATCGAGGTAAACATGCAGGAAGAATAAAACCAAAGACTGCTTCAAGGGCCAAAGCTCCTTACTTATTGTTAATAGTTTGTTGTAGTGCTAAAGATTTAATAGTTATTAGCAAATTAGTTCTGCCTAAGCTGATTTGTCCTCTGAGGAAATTGCCATTATCTCGATTAAAGTTGCTAGATAGATAATCTTATCAGGAATTTCTATTATTTAAGAGGAATCGTTTATTAGATTTTACACTTATTGAGTAAGTTCCTCACACTCCTAATCAGTGTAGCACAAACTTACTATATTTTTCCTATTTGAACTAGCTAATTGATTTACTACTAACGTTTGATTGTTTTTTAAGACTTTATCGTTAATTCTTACTAAGGTTTCAAGGGATTTCAGTATATAAGACTTCTTACCTGATATAGGAGTCTCATCAATGGTTTTCACTATTTATTTACATACATTAAATGGTACTTATATCAATAGTTTTAAATTATCTCTAAAAATTTCCTTTATAAGAGTGATTGCGAATACATTTCTCTTTACATCCTATAAGAAATGATCAATTTTATTATACAGAATAGATTAATTAGTACTATTATTTCTGCAAAACTTAGTTAAGAAAACATAGCAATATCTTAGTGTTTTATAATGTCTTTATTTATTATAGTTCTTATTTATACCTCTTTGTTGTATTATTTCTAATACAGGCTAATATGCCATTAAATTTCTAAGCAACCTTTAGTTCTCCTTATTAGGATGCTCAGTATTGGCGAAAATATCAGGCTCACAACTCATTTCCATATAATCTTCATCCATTTCTTCGATTAATTCCTCTATATCTTATTTAATAATATCCACCTTTTTCTCCTCTTCTTCAGGCTCCGGATCAATTTACTCAATGTATATCTAATTCTTATTATTTTTGCATAAATATGTTAATTACCTTATAATAGAATTTGTTATACTATGAATTTCCTCAATACTTTGATCTTTTGCTTACTCTTAATCATATTCAAAGCCTCTTCCTAACCAATTCTCAGCATCTTCCGCATATTTACTTAAAACTTTTAAATCTTCCCTTATTTGATCTAAAGGAATTTCCTCGTTTACTTACTCAAGCAGTTAGACTTTCTTCATTGCATATATAAATCTTTCACGCTATTAATAGTTACTCAACAGTAGCTTGAAGCCCTCATTTGCTAAAGTTGAACTTTAATACAGCATAATATCTAATAAAATAGCAATAAAATCTTTTGATGAGGCAAGTTGTATGTCTAAGGAGTCAATTTACATTATTTCATCAAACCATATGACCGGCAGTCTGATATTCTCGCTTATTATGTAATCCCCGTCTTCAAGATCGTTTAAATCATAATCAAATTTACCCATAGACAATATGTTGCCATAAGGGATAACACTGTTTTACTTAGCGTAAGTTGTAGATTATTTAAGTAAATTATAATCCTTGAATTGAGCTATTCCTACTTGATTTTAAAGTGTAGGCTTAGGATGAAGTGGTTGGTCTGATTATGGTAAAGAATCTCTTTTAAAATTTCCTAAAAACTAAGAAATGCGTGCGTCAACTCTTATTTCTGTTACAATTTACAAGATTAAGCATATAGTTGTTTTACAGTCCATTAGTATTTTATTTTTTGAAGTCAGTTTGTATCTTTATTAACTATTCTCCCTTTCATCTATAAGCAATGATTACCTTTTTACAATCTGTGCTTTATTAATACTGTCAGAACTGTCAATTAGATTATCATTAGTACCATTTAAAAGATCAATCAAAGGATCAATTAACTATTCAATATTATTAGAATTAGAGTAAAACCCATATTCCAGCATAAATTTGACTAAAAATAGCATTTGTAGTATAAGTGTGTTATTTCCGTACTTGTTTAAATACTGCACTCCTTTTATATCTCTTAAAAAGTGCAAAGCATATTCCCTTATTTCCTTAAAAGAAGCAGGTATAGGAATCTTGCTGCAAGGAATGTCAAAGTCTTATTAGAAATCTATTTCATTTCAAACTCTAGTATAATTAGGTATTATAATTTTTTGTACATCTCCTTGATCCATATGCAAGTGCATTAAAACCTTTATAAAAGCAGCCCTAAGACGATTAGATATCTGTTAATCTTGCATACATTGAAAGCAAAAGTTTAAAGTGTAGACTTCTTTTAAGGAATCTGATAAATGATTTCTTCCTAAGGCAAGTTCAGCTACTAATCTAAGTAGAGCCAGAAAATACAGAAAGACACGTTTATACTAGGCGTCTTTAGACAATGTAACTATTGATATATAGTCCTCTAGCTCATGAACATAAACTTAAATATTACCTTCAAAGCTTCTTAAAGGCATTAATATCTATTCTTTAACAGTTTAATCAAACAATATAAGCTCTGATATTAAGTTCTAGTTAGAAGTGATTGCTTCGCCATTAAAAGAGCATAAAGCTGTTAAAATATTGATATATCTTTCATGTTTGTTATGTGATATGCAGAGTAATATAAACTTTTGTATAATTTGATCAGATATTGCCTGATCTAATTACTTTTTGTTATTATTAATTATTCTAGTTATTGTTACCTCAGCATAAATATCATTTTCGTCACTTGTACTATTAGATTAATGAATAAATAGCCCTAGCCACTATGCGCAGTAATTACCATTTTCTCTATTATCTTAGCTGATATGCGAGATTAGGCGATAGCATAGTTGGCATATTTTAGTTAACAGATCCTTTGACTTTAAATTGCTTATATTGTATACTTAACTACTGAATGGTAAGTACAGGATATTACAAATTAAATCAATTATTCCTAATTCACGCATATACACCTATCTACGCTTATTAGGAATCCCTTCGCAAGTATAAGCATCTTAGTCTTCACTTTTTATTACAAAATGAATCAATTTTTTTAGTAGTGATTCAACTTTAGTCTCATGTATTCTATCTGGCTCTGTTTTATTATAAAATAATGTACAATACATACTAAGATGATATTAGCAACTCATGATAAACTGTATTTCCTATATTGCATCTGGGTCAGCCTTTTATATAATAAAAGCATTTTCCTGATTATGTACAGAACTAAAATCGACTTTCCTCCTTTACTGGAAATTGTCTTCCTCCTTTAACGGCTTATAGAGCTCAGAATCTATGTAATTTTAAAGGCTCATTTAAGATCCTTTCCTATCAAACTCATCATTAATCAGTCCCCACTCGTCATGGCTTGTATTGAGATATACTCCTAGTGATACAGATTTAACTAAAGCAATGCTATTATTATTAATTTGATCATCGTATTCAACAGTAGTAGGCTCAAATTAAAACTTACTAGGATCACCTATCTCCTTATTCATTTAATCTTTATCAACTTCTAAAGCATTTTTACACAATGAAAGAGCTTTTTTATTATCTTAATCAATTATACCAACAAATCTACCGGTTATAAGGTGTTTTAGTCTATAGCAGGCAGGACTTCCTTTGTATTACCAAGTACAATTTCTTCCCATTTACTTACAATCTTCCTGACAATTTTCCACAATAAACATGGAATGTGCTGAAGTTCTATCATGTTTTTTCCAGGTTTACCTAACAAATACTTCAGCTTGCCCATCTTTAGTATAATCAGTTCCATCACAACTCAAAAATCCTCCGGTTTCAGTATGTATTAAGCTTACTATATCTCCTCCACTAATCACTTAAGCCTCTCCTCTATATTTAGAATAAGGAATTATTTTCCAGCTGGAGGGAATGACTGATACATTTACTTCGAAATTCCTGGACAACTACAAAGGATGAGGCTTGAAATCAGCATTAATTGGCACATGTTGCAGATTTTCGGGTATGTCGAAGTACTAGAACTGTTTGTCTGATACATGCATGTACTGCTTTAGCTTAGAGCTCTATAGTAAAATCCTATCCCCTTACTCAACCCTGTCTCCATCTTAACGAATTTTATACTTGCTAATAAGCTTAAAGTAAACTCCACTGCCTCCGAGTTCACTTAATTAGATTTTAAAGCTGGATCTGTCCCCATCTGCACTCATTTATCTTCCCTTTAACAGCATTTTAGACTGTTAATGCCTTAGTATGACTTCCTAGCCGTAAAATATATGATCACCGGCTCTTTATTAAATTGTTCTTTCATTTTGTTCATCTTCAACAGTAATACGTCTTTGCAGATCAGTAAGCCTATTTAGCTCTTCATTCTCCAATGATCCTCTATCTATTCTCTGGCTAAAGTTCATCTCTTTCTTAATTCTGCGGTATTCTCGTGAGTTATCGTAGCTGAGTTTAGGTAGAACTTAGAATATGAGAGATTAAGCGGTTATAGAAAATTTCAAGTCATAGTCTATTTATTAAATTAGGCAAAAAGGATCCGTAAAACCCTAAGAAACTAAGAACCCTTCCTAGTCCTCGCTGTATACTAAAACGTAATCTCCATAACAGAGAAACTAATGTTCCATATTATAAATTATGAAAAACAATATCTACTAACTAATTTTCCTAGTTTGATTCACTTTCATTCTGCTTTCATATACTATAGGAGTCAGGATTCTATACCCGATTCCAAAGATGATTAATAAGATCAACGATAATATGCACAGTGGTATAAACATGTTATTCTGTAAATCTTACCGTTCTCCATACAGTCCAGAAATACTAATGTATAGTCCACCGGCCCCCCGGCCCAGCGATCCAAAGATAGTAGCCAACAGTCCAGCATTGAGAATACTATGAGCAAATTTAGGGGGCAATACCTTCGAAGTTAAAGAAGTACCAACTCCGTCCGTCAAGCAATTAGTCAGTGCTATAAAAGTGGCACCGACAATATACTAAATCACAGACATTTTTACATAAGAAACCATGAACAAGTTGCCTAGAATTGATAAAATGAAAGCTGAGATGATAAATTGTCGGTCTTGTGTATATTTCGTAAGCAGCCCTATCAAAACCTGTAAAGGAAATTACATTACAAACAAAATAGTAATCAATAAAGCTGCTTCTTATATTCCTCAGTCAAAAAATTCTGAGGTTACAATAGGAGAGGATATTATTAGGACCTCCTGTATCATTTTAGGTACAAATAAGGATATTAAAGATAATATTGCAGGAAGTAGAGAATGATTTCTGGATCGTTTCAAATCTAACGGTATAGTTATATTGCTATCATACTATTTAGGCTCTTTGAATAACATGAGTAGCAGCATTAAATAGAAAAACCAGGCAACTGCTCCCATTAATGCTCCTACATTCAGCTAGTTTACAGTTAACCCAAATATGTAAGAATCAAAATCACTGACTGTAAGTATCAAAAGAGGCCCAGCAGCAGTTCCTAGAGCAGTTGCCCCAGCATAAAACGAGTTTCACTTTGTCCTAGCCTAGGCTGATACATACACTGACAAGTATCTTCTGTGTATTATTCTAGGAGCACCCAAACCCATAATCAATTTCGCAAAAATCAGTAAAAAGCTGCTTTATAGATCGTATGCTATAAAGTAAAGAAGGTTTGATACAAACACCATTACTGCTGCTGATATTATCGGGATTTAGTAGGAGTGATTCGTCCAATAGCTGTATATAAAGCAACTTCCTACTGTAAAGGTTCAGCCTACACCGGACAAAATGCCAGAGAAACTTTCAGGTAAATTTACTTACATGCTGTACTGAGGACCTGTGACTGCCAGCATGTAGAGATTCGCCATGTATATAAAGGCGCCAAGCAAGGTCATCATTACGGTTGGAAAGTCTTAATAACCTTTCTTTTCCAAACGCCTGTAGTACTTCTTTACTGGGCTGTTTTTAGTCACTACATAAAACTTACATCTTTGGTATATTGATACTACTTTTCTAAGCTTATTTTCCAACTATGCAGCTTTGTCTTCATGCTAGGGAGGTTGGATCAGAGGTTGCAATAATCCGGAATTCTTTAGAGAGGATCGTGAATTATTTGAAGGTGAGGACATTGAGCTTCCTGAGTCAATAGCGTTTTGTATAAGAGGGATGGCTATGTTAATTGTTAGCCTTATTTCCTGAATAAATGATACCTTGTAATCTTTTAATTCATTTAAATGGCTGTCCTACAGTTTTAGAAGGGATGTGAGGTAGTCGTAGGCTATTGGACTGGGATGGTTGGCCTTCTTCTGCAGCTTTTTGAGGGCTTTACATATTGCTAGTAGATTCAACTCAGAAAACTCTAGAACGTTGTATACATTCTTAAGTAAAATTGAAACTTTTTAGGAACTGATACTTCTACTGTTTAGTTGTTTAAGTGTGTTTGCTTACTCATAGGCTTCCAGCTTAATATCTGTAAAATGCTCGGAGCTTTTTATTATTTCTTAATCCATATCACCGAGAAAGGATTCAACAAAACTGTCTTTGTTTATTTCTAGTTTTATTAGTTTTCTGAAGTGATTGTAGTTTAGGTAGAAATCGGCTCATTCTGGTCTTGTGAGAGATGTTATGAATTTACCAAATTTAACCATGTATTTAATTTATAAATGAATTTTGCTACTTATCTTTATAGCCAAAGTATACGCATTAAGTGTTGAATCAATAAAATGGGAAATGCACTTGCTATACTATAAATATACAAAAACTTCAATAAAATCTGTTCACACTACGCGCTATTCACTATATTATTCAAACCCTATTTTCTCATACCAACTAACAGTCCTTTCACACCCTTTTTCCAATACCGGTTAGAAATTTTGAATTTTAATAAAATTAAAGCCCATGTAAAGAGCAACACAAAAAATCCCTTCAAAGCCTATATCATCAGGACTAAAAAGCTATAAAATTAATACAGAAACAAGTGAAATTTCTACTAAATCAACCCAAAGCAGTGGCTCATCCCCCCACTGTGAACTAGAATGTGATGAAATTTTAGACTCGTTAGAGGTAACATACCACAATCACTTTCTTCCACACAAATCAAACAGCTCCTCCTCCTTTATACGGGAAATCCACGGAGTACAGCCCCCTCCTCCATCCGACCTCCCTGCCTCAGATGATGTAGAAAGCCTTTGAATCCCTGAATCAAAAGAATATGCAAAGGTCCTATAAAGCAGAGATGAGTAAGTGAATCCTTATTGAGAAACTTAGTTAACTGTCACTCCGCATATGAGGGTAATTCTAGTAGACTGAATGATGGAGGTAACTTCAGAATTTAATTTGAAGCGGGAAACCTTTTACTAGGCTGTAAGACATTGTGATAGGTTTCTAGGCAATGGAAAGGCGATTGAAAAGGCTAAGTATCAGTTACTGGGGTTAACTGCACTGTATATAGCTGCAAAAAATGAAGAGATATACTCACCTAAGCTTTAAGATTTTGCTAGGTCTGCTGATAATGGTTATACTATAGCAGATATTAAAATGTTTGAAAAGGAGGTGCTGAAGGTCATTTAGTGGAAGATTATGCCTTCTACTGCATTTTCCTGGGTTAATTGGTTAATGAATCTATGGGACTCTTTCGTTGACTACCATTTCGGATGTGTTCCTTATAATAATGTAAAGGATCTTGATAAGTTGTAGGAAGATGAACGGAAAAGTCAGATTTAAATGTTTGAGCAGAGGTTTATTACATTTAAATAAGCTAATTAGACCTCTTATCTTAGATATAGGGAAACTATGTAGGTCTTAGACGCAGCAATGCTGGATAATAGAATACTTTTGTATGAAAATAAGAGTATTGCTGCTGGACTCATGTATTTAATGATTAGCAAGTATTTTTATGATAGTGATTATATTCTCCTTTATTACCAGGGCACAGAAAGTGAAGTATAGACTGAAAATGCTGAAGAAAATTAATACGAAAATGCAACTGCAATACAGGAGCTTTTTTTAGAGTTTTCAAGTCAATCTTTGGATATAAGAAAAATTGATGAAATATACGAAATTGTAGGATTTCTGCATGGGTATTTAGAACTAGAAATGATAATGGAACTTCCACTTGTATGCAAAACACTGAGTAAGGCAAGACTTGAAAGTCACTATGAAGATTTTCTAGCTTATCAGACTCATAATACTAATAACTTAGATTTTGCCACTACAAAAATTAGAGAAAATTGTTAACTAATATAAATAATTTAAAATGAATAATCGAATTAACGTAAGTAGAACAAAATATTAAGTTATAATAGACATTGCTAAGGAATTATAATGATAAATTGTTGATGATGGTGCCACTGTTTATTGGTCTGATGCTTCAATTGGATAAGAGAAGTTTGCACAGTTACTTCCAGGCGAAAAAGTTAATCATATTCCTGGCATATGATGTATTACTAGAAAAAACTAATTAGCTTGGATTCTAACAAAAATGAAAGCTATATTTCGCACTGAGTATGATTTTTTCCCTTTAACATGAATTGTACCTGAAGATTTCAATAGATTTAGGCAGTTTGCAAATGGTTCTTAATACTTCATAGTAAAACCATCTGCTTCGTCCTAAGGGAAAGGAATATTTCTTACTAAAAACCCGTAAAGAATTAATTAGTTTGAATCTTAAGTTATTTAAGAATACATGACAAATCCTCTATTAATCAACAATCTCAAGTTTGACTTAAGGCTGTATGTTCTTTTAACTTAGGTTAACCCAATGCGAGTGTTCCTATATAGAGACGGCCTTATAAGATTTGCTACTTAACAGTTTGAGTTGCCAACTACTCAAAATTATGATAATCTGTAAAGTCATCTAACAAATTACTCTATAAATAAAAATAATCCTCTTTTTCTTCCCAATTCCCATAAATGAAGATTGAAAAAGCTGTTTAAATGACTCAAGCAAAGAGGACATAATTCATAAAGATTGCATGGGAAAATAAAAGAAATAATAGTTAAAACACTATGCGCTGGATAACCTTACCTATAAATCTAATGCCTTAAAACTGTATAGAACTAATCACATGTATTTTAATTACTAGGATTTGATATAATAATAGACTAAGATTTAAAGCCATGGTTACTAGAAATCAACTAAATGCCCTCTTTTGCTACTGAAACACAGGTTGACTCATAGGTAAAAAGAGCTCTTATAAGAGACACGTTAAAAATAATATCAAGTGCAAGAGATCCCAGGGCCGGGTAAAAGTTAACATAAGTCTAAAAGGCAAGAGCCTAAACAATTGCTCAACTAAGAAAAGATAAGTGAGAAGACTCAAAAATGGGAAAATATTAGAAAATTTTTCCAGTTTAAGGCCAAAGATATCAAAAATTCATAAAAGCAGCATAAGATATATGAAAGTAAGGCTATAAAAGGAATTAATAATTATTTGTGAGAACTTAATGCAGAAGTTAAGATACATCAAGAAATGCGATTAGATCGTAGCTGTTGTATTAGAGAAAATCTTAGAAAGATGGTCAATTTTCAGCTTTATAAGACTAGTCTGAGAAAAGGTAATCACGGTACTCAACCAGCAGGGCTTAAACCGCAAGTACGAGAAAATAAGCTTCATAGTAAATACCAAATAAAGAACTTAGTATTACTAAAACTTTAGTAATTAGAGGAACGTTTTAAAAGTAATTTTATAAGAATAACCTACCAAAATTCCCCTAAGGCAGAGCAGTATCGCTTTCTACTACTAGTAATTAAAATGTTTATATAATATGGAATTAAAGGATAAGTGCTTCGAGGCAGTACAGGAGGGAAACATTCAGCCTTTATTTGATGCTATTGTATCCTAGTAATTAGATTAAAGCATTAAAGACGCATAGGGATTTGGAATTCTTCATATAGCTGTATGGCTTAATAACATAAGTGTAATTCATCATTTATTAGATGAGTTAGATTTCTCAGTTGATACTAAAAGTAATGATAGATAAACACCGCTAATGCTTGCAGCTTAAAAGGGGAATTTAAAGATAATGAAATTGATGCTAGATAGAGGAGCTGATATTGCTGCTAAGAATAAATTCGGAATGACTCCATTACTACTCTCAGTTGAATCGGGGTAAATGGAAGCCTTTTTAGTGCTTTATGGAAGAGGTGCAAGTTTAAGTGATAAGGATATAAATGGATGTGGATTAATGCATTGAGCTGCGTATAAGAATCAGAAGAATATGCTAATTATACTAAAAGCACTGCAATTGGATTGTAATAGTATTGATAGATGCAAGTATACTCCTATATGTAGAGCCGCTTGCAATAACTCTCTGGATGCTATTGATTTTTTGTATAGCTTATCGGATTATTAGTGAATATTAAAGGCTAAAAGTATTGCATAGGGGTAGAATGCTTATTCTGCTGTTAGAATGATTGACATGAAAAATTATGAGTTTAAGAGATTTGGGTAGGTGTTTTTAATGATTTATTATGTTTGGACTATGCATTACTATATGACTCAGCATATCTATATTTCCTATAGCGATGTTTATTTACACATGATTTTTTCCACGATTGCATTTTTTATACCGATTTTATACTTTTTGGTGAAATTAAAGTAAAATGGACGTGTAAATCCTGTATAACTAGAAAAATGTAATATTATTGAGGATTATTCTAGTTTATTTGAATAAGAAAAGTTTGATTAAATTGAGCCAGCTTAGAATTTCTGCTTTAGTTGCTTGATTAAAAAATAATAGAGACAAAAACACTGTTAATATTGTAATTAATGTGTTTTATATTATGACCATCATTCAAATTTGATTGGGAATTGTATAGGAAAACAAAATAGAAAACAGTTCTTTGCTTTTCTACTATGCTGGAATATTTAATCAGTAATTCTTCTATATTTTCTAGTAACATACGCTGTATCATAACTCGATTACTTTAGTTTTGAAGAAGGAGCAGTTAAATTCATTTTCTGGGCATTTTCCTTTACTTCTCAAACATAAGTATATTTGATAATTGCATTGCTATAGGAATGATACTTTTTATGGTATTTGATACTACAAATCTACAAAATTTCAGTAGGATTAACATAAAATGAAGTGGTAAATAGGCATAGGTGTCGATATCTGTTTTAACCGTATAAATCAGTTACTGGGCAAGTTAAGATGATGTTTAAAAATACTTTCGACAAAGGTATTATAAGTAATTGGTTAGACTTCATAGTAAATTAATATATGTCCTTAAAATTGGTTTCCCTTTATTAATAAAAATAAATCAAGGAATATGATTATATATAACAATTATTTTGACATGCTAATCAAAATAAGTACTAATCTAAATGCCTTTTAAAATAGTTTCCCTTAAAATTACAATAAAAATGAAGCAAGGAATATACATATATAACAATTAAAATAATTTAATTACCTTAAAGATTTACGAGTATTAATTGATGAAGATAAAGACATTAAATTTTCAAATCTTAGCATCAATCTATCATTTGTTCTTCCATTTTGATAAATTCATCCCAATTTTTTGAGATAATTTATTTTCCTGTATAAAACTTACCTAGCCGGTATATCAACTTCTTCTAATGGTTCCTTTTCAAACTTATTTTTTATTGCATTGAATTAAGTTCTAGTAGGAGTAAAGCATTTTCGCTTAATTGACAGCAATGGCCTAGGCTAATCAGATATATACCGAGATTTTGGCTTGAGAGCAATGTGATTTTATGAATTTGATTTAATATTAGTTTTTTCTAGTAATTCTACTTTATTATATCTCCTTATTCTATTTATTTTTCTATCTAATAAATGCATTTAGTCTAGTATACTACGCTTAAGAGATTAATTCTAGATTGTGTTGTAATTTCTTTAATAATCTTATATTTGCTTAGCTCTTTTAACTGGAGAGAGACTTTTAGAGCCTGATATATCGCTTATTGATAAAACACTTTTAGAAAATAAACTTAAATCCTTGTTTTATGACATTTTAATGATAACTACTTAAATCTGCTCTCAAACCTTTCAATATCCTCGTTTTGACTTACATCAGGTAAATCAGGCACTAACCCTTTAATTTCAGCATAAAAGGGTAATCTATCAGATATATTAAGAACGATAGATTTCTTCTGATAATACTCCGAATCCATTTTGATATTATCAATCACATCTTCTATATTATGAGCCTTTCCTACAAAGTTACCGATATTAAGCCCATGACTAACAATATGCACGTGTAAATGATAGAAACTAGGAAGGTAATGAATAAACATTTGAATCATATACGGTGATATTTATAGGAGATTAGAAACCTCTCGTTTAATAGATTCATTTAAGTTTTCAAGCAGTGGTAAATGCTCAGCTCTTAAGTCTCTCAATGACTTTATATCTCTTGTTTTTACTAAAGCAGTGAAATAGAACTTCTCAGCTGTGAATTCAAGCATTTTTAAGTCAGGAAGTAAGACAAATCCTGTATTTGGATCAGGGTCGTTGTATAGTACATGATCCTACTCGCTCTGGCCGTCCAGTATATTATAAATTCACTGTATAGATCGTTAAGGCAGCTGGTCTATATACGGCTTATGAGCCTTTTCATATATCTCTGGTGTCTCGGAAATCCTATACATTTTTCCCTCCAAATTCCTCATGAAAAGGTGTCTTGGAGTTGGGTAGGTCACTTCTATGTCAAATGTTATTGGAATTTATGCATCAAATTTATAAAAAACATCATTGTTAAACTTTTACTCCGATGATTAAATCTGAGATATATGAGATGAATCCGGCTGCGGAGCATTTATTTTGACCAGAGCCACACTACTCTCATCTCCAAAATGACCTGCAAATCCTGCTCTCTTGTTGTTTATGTCATTAAACATTACTTTCTCCTGCACAAAATCTTGGATATTAAACATTATTATATAGTGAATTTTAATACACTTTAGTATAATTTATTAAATATGAGAGTATTAGCATATTGCATGATGCTCTGTGATTCTAAGGATTGTGAAGGGAATCAAAACTGTTTGCAATTGAAAGTAGACCAGTGCAATGCAAATGATAATACTTATTTCGTGGCTAATCTAACTAACAAAATATTGGAAAAGATTAACACTTAAACTCTTATGTATGCAGCAACACAATTGTAGTATTAATTACCAGAACAATGGGATGATATGATGGATTTAAAACGAGTTCATGATCTGTTATTTAATGTAGATATAGCACAAGGGCAATTAACTTGCTAGAATTGTAACAAAACTATTTAAATCGAAAATTCTATTGTTAAATTGTTTAGAGAGGAAGATGAGATGAACTTAGATTAGTTTTATTAGATATTATAGTATTTAATTGAGTTCACTTATATTCATCAATTGTTTTATATGATAGATCTGTATAAAATCACATGCTCATTTAACTATTTTTACTAATCCTTATATCAAACTTACTTTCAGTATACTTTATTCAAATTTTTAAATATGCGAAGAAATTTCTAATATTCCCGACCGATTATAACCAATTTCTACGGAAAGTCATACAGCTTTCTAAACAAAAGACACCCCAATGACCATTTTAAGCCAAACATAACTCCAATTTTACCAATTCACAGTAAAGAAAACTCAAGAGCTAATACTCCAAAGCGAGGGGTTCCACGAAATGGCTCAAATTCTAAACTTTATGGTTAAATTTTATCAGAAAAAAGAATAGTCCGACGAAGATCAATAAGTAATGGCAACATTCAGCTAAAACTAGGAAACAAGTCTAATTTTTAACTCTGATATTCTAACTAACATATAAAATATTATTACTAATCTTCATTATCAGTGAGCCCCTCAATAGCTTTATTCTGTGCCAGTACTTCCTGATGACTTTGCCCCTATAGCAATCCATTTAGCACCTAGTACTCATGTGCAACGTTTTTGATCATTTTTGATTGTTGATATAAGATCTCCCTAGCTTGCCTGGTTAATTAAAGCTATTATCTAAATTACTCAACCAGTGCATCATCACTTAAATCATGATGACTATCCTCCAAATCCTCTTTTAATATTTTACTCACAGTTTCCGTTATTGATTCCTTAAACACAGAGTAAGTAGTCGCACCCTTTTAAATATTCAATACATTTTCCTTCTGCTTTCTTCCTATAAACTTTAATAAAGGACTAAACTCCCTAGACTATATTTCCCCCATAATCAGAATCCTATCACCAGGGAACACAAGAGTTGCTATATCTGGCTTAGTAAACACATAAGGAGTAAGATTATCTAGAATTCCCACTGTTCTGTATATTCCGAGGCAAATTACAGGGCGTGGCAAGTTTAAAAAGTAGCATAGAATTTCTCCGTACTTAATTGCTCCATCGGGTAATTCTGGTATTTATATTGAGTTTACTCTATAGTTCTCATCAATCTATGTTTTTGCTGACATATCCTCATATTGAACAAATCTTGACATTAGTTGTATAAGAAACTTATTATGAAACCCTGCGCCCATGATATAATCAAGAGTTCCCGAGAAGAAAACGTTAGAAGCTGCATAACGAGGCCAGGTAACATGCGGCATGCTTTCTAGGCCTAAACTTGGCTTTTTGTCTAGATATATCAAATTGGCCTCATCTACAAGCTCTACTGTGAAAGGACACGAGAAATTACTTTCAAGTAAGGTAATCAAAGGTAGAATTCCACTGTCCTCGACTGAACTGTTGGGTATTCTGCTGCTTAATAATATTGTATGATTAGCGAAGTTAATAGCCGTGTGAGAAAGCTCATTGAGACTAGAAAAACTGCATTCTATGTAAATTACTCCACTGTACTGCTTTGATAGTTATTTCCATTTATTAGGAGGCTGATTCTCTGATACAAAGCCTATGATTTAATCTGAGTTTTATGCAAATGATTTGAGCATTATGACTAAATGTTCAAAACTACCAAAAACTAAAATATGGTCCCAAAATGTTCCTCTTAGATCGTCATCATGCATTTTATACACAGTTTTGACAATACTGTTTTTATCTGATCGTTTTATATTTGGAGATTTTAGCATTTACAGACATTCTAGATCTTCTTGCCTTAGTTCCGGATACTCTCTGTTTTCAGTAGCAAGTTCTTCAATTCCATTAGCATATTCAATATCAGCAGAAATAACAAAGGCATTATCCTCATCTTTGATCGTATAATTCACAGGATTCATAAGAATCGTAGTGGCCATTGCCCCTTCTATCTGCAAAGTGGTCTAAACAGCGAATAACAGTGAATTATTCTCATAATACAACTCCTTAACAACATCCTAGAACTTAACTCCAACTAGATGACTAGGGAAAGGAACTAGATATATTTCATTGGACAACCCATTAATATACTCATTCAGCCAGTGACTGTCCTAGGCTTCTTTCTTCATAGCATTACTAGTAGAAATTACAAGATTAGAAATCATTGTACTCAACCCAGGAGTGAACACATTAGCAGCCAGTATTGAAGTTTTCATGCCTCAACTACTAAACCCTTCCTCCCAATCCGCCCAGATTTTATGTACCATGTGATCTGGAGAAACTAATTGTAAGAACACAGGAGGGGGTGATTGCCCAGGTTTCTCTACATACTCTTATTTAACAACACTGGCTGCCAATACAGCAAAAGTGTCGGCATGTTCGAAATCCTGCTCATACTAATTAGATAGGATAAAAACACCCCTTGACTCAAAAACCATAGCATCCATAAGTGTTTTCTCATTCATGAAATCACCCTCTAGGTATTTGATAAATTCTGAGTATACAGGGTGGTTGAGTAGGGCGGATATGTCGCGGCTAGGGAACTCATTGCGGACTATTACTATTTTGCAGTCCTTGTACTTCATAT
Source organism: Condylostoma magnum (assembly GCA_920105805.1). NCBI lineage: Eukaryota > Ciliophora > Heterotrichea > Heterotrichida > Condylostomatidae > Condylostoma > Condylostoma magnum. The sequence continues at coordinate 165,963 of CAKKTI010000006.1, forward strand.
TGTGGTCAGGGTGGTATAGTTCTCTTATAAATCTGTACAATGTAGTACCGTTAAACGACCCAGTAATAACTATATGCTTATAGCTTTCCCCTTTATAAGGCTCTCTGTAAGGAGAATCATGCTTGGATAACTCAGACAGTCTACTAGTTTATTAAGAAAAGATGACAATCACAAAAATCAAGAAAAGCCCTATAAAAATTCTAGCTTCATCCGTTGTAGGACTCATGTCTCCATATCCCACAGTAGAAAGAGTTATTACTGTGAAATACAGCGCCGTGGCAAAAGTCATCTCTGAATCATGGTCAGTTAAGCCGATATTGAACTCTTCTGAGCTGGTATCTTAAAGACTGTGTATAACTCCTGTAGAAATAAAAATCACTGCTAATAAAGTGCAAATGATGATCAGTCTTTGCCTCTTAATCTCAGACTAGTCGAGTACCGGCCCTCCACTGTCTATATTTTCACTTTCCTTAGTTGTCGTGAAAAGACGATACAAGCGTAGAACTCTAAAAGCTCTTAGTACTCTGAGTCCTCTAGCAAATGCAAAACTGCCGGATCTCTCAGCCTCCCCTAGAATTGTTATAAAAACTGGTAGAATTGTTACCAGATCTAGAAGGTTTAAGGGGTCCAGCATGAAGTCTTTCTTATCTCTTGCGATATACATGCCAAACATGTAATCTATAGTGAAAAGCAAGGCTATTAGCAGCTCTAAAGCAAAAAACACGCCTTAGGTGCCATCCTCATCGTCGTTGTAAGTTTAAACGACGTATACTATACAAGCGAATAGACTAATAACGGACTAGAATATGCTTCCTGATATTTTCATAAGCAAGTTCCAAGTAAATGATTTAGCTTTGGCTCTTTTTTGGATGCCTTACTCTGTTTCAAGGGGTTCTTCCTCTTCTAGTTGATTGTTTATAATACTGAGCCTACTGTCCTTTAGATGATCCTCCGACTTAGAATTGTCGTTTTGAGGAGAGCTATTTCCAGAGTAACTTTCTGAATTTAACATTTTATATCGTTAATATGCAAAAAATAAGGGATTAAAGAGTTACTATAACTGGTATCTTGGATCGGCTTTTCTTCTTTTAATATTTGTCAAATTTTTTACAACGTAACGCTGTGGTTTCTTATCATCTTGCACTTCTTGTAAGTCTGTTTTATAGTTTCTCACTAGGGATTCTCTTCCAATGTCTAAGTCGTATGGGCTTTTGTGATGAGTAACTAGAAATGGAACTGCGTTTTATAGATTAAACTTGTTCTTCATTTTAATGTACTCATTAAAGAAGATATCTGGAGATTAAAGCTCTTAGTTTTTCTGTACTTGGTAGCTTCTTGTACCTTTGAAAAACTTTTTGAATATCATTGGAGATGTTGTTTCATCGTATGTCATTCTTTGTTATATGTTTTTTAAATCTCTTCTGTTTTAATCAGGAATTACTTCAGAGGATGCTGTAATGGGCTTATCCTATTGGCTAGATTGAGATTTTGACTCGGATAGTTGATTTCTTGAGGATTTTATAAGGGATGACTTGCTTCTTTATGATTTTAGTTTATTAGAGCTGATTTTTGTGAATAATTAGTGGCTTTGGTCCTTTTTATTTATATTAGGTAGCCTTCCTATATCACTGTTTGATTAATTTCTTATTGATTTAGTTTTACTAGATTTTCTCCTTTTTATTTTTGGTAGTATATTAGATTTGTTTTTACTTGGTTTAGAGCTTATTTTAGAGTTTGAAAGTTAAGATTTTGATAAGTTGTTTTATGAGTTTTAACTTACCAATTAGTTGTTCTTAGATTAATCATTTCCTTTATTGTTTGGTTAATGTATGTTTATGTTTAATATTTATTACTCTTATAAACCTAATTAGTTAGTTTAGATGTTATTTTAAGCAGGTTTTTCGAAATCTTATTATTCCGTCTAGTTATCAGTTTCATTAGATTATTGTTTCTCATCGTTTTAAGCAGGTTTTTCGAAATAAACTTAATCAATCTATTCGTTTAAATCTGGTTTTGTTATTATTTCATATAATTCTTGTTATATATCTTATTAATATAGTTAAATTAGTTCACTTTGCTATAAAGTCGCAAACACTTGTTATTTAATGATTACTACAGAATTTTATTTAGTAATTCCTTGAAATTCTAAAAGCTCTAGTTTCTAAATTTACTCAATTATCTGAACTTATGGTTTTTCTAGTATATTATACTATTAATTTGATGTAGTTATACTTTCTTTTAAATTATCGTCAATTTAATCTTTTAATTATTAATCATTTTCTTACTCGGTAGGTTCTTAAATTTCTGTTATTGGTTTTTAGAACTAACAATATTCGTCTTTTATCTTCTTTAATATTGTAATAGATTACTTTTTATGAGCAATCTCAAATTGATTCATTTACACTTGTGATTCTTTCATTAATAGAGTACATTATATCTTTTCTTAAACTACGAATTCACTGGTTGATTCTGACAATAACTAGATTTATACTAGTCTATCATGTTAATCATCTTACTCTTCCTACTGATTTAGATCATCTTATTCTTCATCCTACTGATTTAGATCATCTTATTCTACCTCTTCCTGATTTAGATCGACTTATTCTTCCTCCTACTGATTTAGATCATCTTATTCTACCTCTTCCTGATTCAAATCAACTTATTCCTTATTCAGATCATCTTATTCTTCTTCTTCTTGATTCGAATCATCTTATTCCTTATTTAGATCATTTTATTCTTCGTCTTCCTCTTCCTTATTTAGATCAACTTATTCCTTGTTTAGATCAACTTATTCTTCTTCCTACTGATTCAAATCAACTTATTCCTGATTCAGATCAACTTATTCTACCTCTTCCTTATTCAGATCATCTTATTCTACCTCTTCCTGATTCAGATCAACTTATTCCTTATTCAGATCATCTTATTCTTCCTCCTACTGATTTAAATCAACTTATTCTGCCTCTTCCTGATTCAAATCAACTTATTCTACCTCTTCTTGATTTAGATCCACTTATTCTACCTCTTCCTGATTCAGATCAACTTATTCCTTATTCAGATCATCTTATTCTACCTCTTCCTGATTCAGATCAACTTATTCCTTATTCAGATCATCTTATTCTTCTTCTTCTTGATTCGAATCATCTTATTCCTTATTTAGATCATTTTATTCTTCGTCTTCCTCTTCCTTATTTAGATCAACTTATTCCTTGTTTAGATCAACTTATTCTTCTTCCTACTGATTCAAATCAACTTATTCCTGATTCAGATCAACTTATTCTACCTCTTCCTTATTCAGATCATCTTATTCTACCTCTTCCTGATTCAGATCAACTTATTCCTTATTCAGATCATCTTATTCTTCCTCCTACTGATTTAAATCAACTTATTCTGCCTCTTCCTGATTCAAATCAACTTATTCTACCTCTTCTTGATTTAGATCCACTTATTCTACCTCTTCCTGATTCAGATCAACTTATTCCTTATTCAGATCATCTTATTCTACCTCTTCCTGATTCAGATCAACTTATTCCTTATTCAGATCATCTTATTCCTGATTCAAATCAACTTATTCCTCTTACTGATTAAACTCACCTTAATCTCATTCAATAAATAAATCCTCTTCTTCAGCTATTACTCTATTTTAATTATTCTGACTTGCTTATTCTAAATTCTCGAAAAATCCAAAATCAGCATCAAATGAATAAAGTCCAATAGTGAATCCTTTATTTCTGATTAATGCTAGAGTTCTGTATCACTATGGATATTATGCAGCCATCCTTCTCCTGCATATAACACTTCTAATATTACGTTATATTACTCTTGCTGCTTTCTATTCTTAATCATCTTGATTATTTTATGGTTAATCTTTTAATGCTTATTTTTGTTGGACTAGTTATTCTTAATTATTTTGTATTTCTTTTTATTGTTACTCAGCCAATTTCTGTTCTTCTAAAATTTATTAATCCTACGCTTTTAGCAGGGCTTCATCCTCCTATTCTTGGTTTAAAAAATACTGTATATACTACGGCCTTTATTTTTACTATTACAGCTAATCAAGGAAATTACTTTCATTATCAAATTATATAAGGTTATCTCTATAAGTATTATATTTCTTCTTTGCTATTATGGCAAATCATTTAGGATGCATAGCTATTAATTTTCTCCTTTGCATTTCTCCTCTAATAATAGACTATAGTCTAATAAGTTTTGCTTCCTCCATAATAATTTTATAACTGCTTTACTTTGTTATGTAGTTTACAAGCAACTGAGTTAAGTTATGACTAGTTTTTGCAGTAAAGATAGGTTGGAATATTAAAGTATATATTATTTAAGTCAACACTCATCAAAAATTTCAAAATTTACAAGTTTTCTATTCAATTATATTTTAGTGATTTTAATCAATTTATTTCTTATACTATTACAAATAAACTTAAAATAGAATCACATTTATACTAAACCTTCTATAAAGTCCTTATAATATAAAAAATGGAGGTTGACTAAGATACACTAATAATAAGCGCAGAAAGTATAGAAAATTTATAGACTGATAAATAGATAAAGAACTTTATAATAGCATAAATACACATACTATAAGAAAGCTAATACGAGAAGATTTGTTTTCCAGGTAATGCTAGTGGCAAATTCAGATATATTGGGCATTAGTAAGCAAAAACAAATAGCTTGACAAGCAAAACGATAGAGTAAGATAATACAAAGTGTCTTTTCATTAAAAAGTAAGAAAAAGCTAAAGTAGAACTCTTACCCCCTGATACTCCTGAATGATAAATTGTTGACATGGAAAATACAATTAGTCTAGCCTTATTTTGAGAGTAAGACCCTGAGCTTATGGTAGAAGGTATAAAAATAAAACTGCAATGAACTGATCAGTAATATAAAAAGCTAATTTTTTAATACAGCGATAATCAAATGATTAGACTAAATTAAGATGGTACATAAGAAGTAATTTCAGATACTAACAACTTAACGCTATTATGTGACTCTAATCTTGACATAACTATCCTAATAAAACAAGAGCTAAGTGAAATAAACATCCACTTTTAATAACCTTACCCAAATATGTTTCATATAATCAGATACATTGCTTTTAATACAGCAGGAGCAAGCGAAGCCTAGGAGATCTAATTAAACTCTCTGCCTGTTCCTTAATAATTATACAGCTGGGGTAATAATCAAAGTAATGTTGTAAGTTAAGATAGCCAATAAATCATAAATATACCATACAAATCAGACTTATTGGAGAACATGCCAGATTTAGTAGCATTATGTGCAGGGGTGAATACAGCCTTAGGAGTTACAACTGACGGGTCCTTAATACAATGAGGAAACTACGTAGATAACGAGGAAGAAAAGGTCAACTGTATAGTAATATCCCCTTATATACTAACACCCCAAGAAGGTGTATTTTTCTATAAAGTCAGTTGCAATCAATACAACTATGCAGCAATTACAGTAGACGGAAAACTGTATACCTGAGGGTTCGCAGAAAACGGGTAACTTGGGCAAGGCTGCAGATGTTTTGTAAAAGACCCGACTTTAGTCAGCTCAGTCTCTGATAAATTCTTCACAGATATCAGCTTATCCGTTGATTAGTCATTAGCCTGCGATTTAAATGGATACATATTCCAATGAGGCTTTTGCTTTAATCCGATGACTGGAGCAATTTCCGAGCTATCATCTCCTGTTTAAATGCAATGATATGGACATGTGGTATAAGTAAAGGCAGGGAGGCTGTCAGGAGCTGCTGTTACTAAAAGAGGAGAGTTGTATACATGGGGAAGCAACGATAAATGTAGAATAGGTTAGGACTAAACTTAGTCAATTGTACAAATTCCTAGGAAAGTTGATATAGAGGATGTTAAAAGTGCTAGATTTGGAGCAATGCATCTTGTAGTTCTTAATCAGCAAGGAGAGGTGTATACAGTTGGGGAAAACAGACTGGGATAATTAGGCCAGGGGCATTATGATCCGGTTAATGCGCTATAGAAAGTGCAAGGGTTAGAAGATATTGTTTAGATAGAGGCAGGGGAAAAGTTTACATTATGTTTGGACTCATTGAACTAAGTTTTCGCATTTGGAGAAGGAAGAAATGGATGTATAGGTATTGGAAGGCCAGGGAAAGTTCCAAAACCTTAGAAAGTCAAAACAGATTCTAAATTTACTCAAATTTCAGCTGGGTCTGATTTTGTATTAGCTCTAGCATAGTAAAAATATAACTAACTAATTATCCCTCCGACATAACATATTAGCAACTTCATTAAAATTTTCAATAGCAGATGCATGAAACAGCATTTCAGCGTTAACGAGATGAAGTAACGACAGCTTCATCTCATTTATATGTTCTTTGTCAAATTCTTGCATGTTATGTTCTAATTTCTAACTTAATTAATCCTTTTCCTATACAATCATAGTTTATTATCTCTTAATCTCTTCTCCTTTATAGTCTTACTGAACAGATTACTAACGTTTAATCAAGCCTTCCTGTCTCTTATGATGTTAACTTAATGACCGCCTTTACTTTTTTAAGCGTAAAGGATAGTTTTTGAATAATAATAATACTTTGTTAAATCTATCCTACGCAAGTTAATGAGATTAAGATACCCTACAAAGAGAATTTCCATAAGCCTTTTAGATTTCCTAAAGCTCTCCATTATCTTCTAAGTCTGCTAGTTCTTTCCACTCTTCTCCAAATTCATTGAATTGTTTTTGTAACTTAGCCTCTGATTACTAGAATCTCCTTAGGAGTGTGTGAAGAGAACCATATTCATTGGCTTCTCGATCTAATCTGTCTTTTAATACCCTTCCTCTATTGTCTGACATGTTTTATATTTAATTGTAAATTATTGTTTTAGTCAAGTACATTTTGCGTAGAATTAAGGCTATGATAGCTGTATGTATTATCCTTTATGTATAATTCCAGTGCCTGGTTTATAAAAAATGGAACTTAGAGTGACTCAACCAATGCTAGCATCTTGCTTTGATATACTTCTAGCAAAATTAAAGAGAGAGCCAGAGGACTCAATAGTATAACAGTTGTATTAATAGGAACCATTAGCTAATTAAAAGGCTCCAGTCTTTATTACCTGGCGCATTGGCCCTTAAAAAGACTTAAGAGGTTGTATAGGAACTTTTGATAATTCCAATGAACTAGGACAAGTCATTCCTAAGTACGCCTTAATAGCAGGATTAAGAGACTCAAGATTTGATCCAATAAGTTTATAAGAAGTAGAGCATTTGAATGTAGCTGTAAGCATTCTAACAAACTTTAATAGAATCGATAATTGCTATGACTGGTAAATTGGAGTTCATGGAATAGAAATTGAGTTTTAAGGCGGAGGAAGAAGATTTAGTGGTACTTTTCTGCCTGAGGTAGCCAAAGAGTAAAACTGGGATTAAGCAACTACTCTTGTCCAACTGTTTAAAAAGGCAGGATACACCCCTAGGAACAAAGGTGCACCAAATGAGGAAATAGTTGAAGAGGTAAGACAGTCTCTATAAGTAACTACTTACTAAAGCTGCAAGGCTTCAATGAGCTACTCTGCATATCAGGAATTTGCAACTAATAGATCCTAGTAAAAATAAAATGAGTAATTTTTTTTAAACTATGATTATTGAAGGGTAAACTCCATATGTACAGAAACGATTCACTAAAAAGCTTAATAATCCTAAAAGAAAGTAACGGAGAGTGTATAGAACCTAAAGTTAAATTGGAATTCTTAAAATATACGGAGGAATATAAACAACTAAGGAGTTCCCATAGGGAAAAATAAGGAAAAAATTTATTTTAGAAAGGAATAAATCTAAGTAGTAATCAATTCAATAGCTGCCTGTCAAAAAGAATTTTAGGTAAAGATTTAGTACATAAGTTAAAAGAAGTCTGGATTCACTAATTGAAGAAAATAGGTTAAAATCACCTATTAGAGGATGGAGTATCAATACAAGTGAAGAGGGAAATTTTTTAGTGTTTTAGTAAAATTTAAATGTCTATAAGTAATTTGATTCAAAGTGGTATAATTATTTTAAAAGCATATAGTTTATAAGGAAGCTTAATTTATAAAAGTGAGTAGTTTGATACTGATGAATTCTAAGGAAAAGTGATTGCAGCTGTGATTAAAGATGTAATTGAGCCATATAGTATTAGTAGCCTAAGCTTTAAAAAATACATTATTAAGTTTACTTGCAACTAGGATATAATATGAAGTGCTTAGATTTAAAAGGACTATTAGGATTGTTTAGATAATATTACTTTATTATGTGTAAATTCAAAACAGCTTATGATACAGTTTATTAATTGTAATTATGTATAATTATTATCAATTTTAGATGATATTAATACTAAATCAAGTCGTTAGATGAGTTAATTTACTGCTAGAGATATGCTATTAATTTAAGATTATAATAATCATTAGATCTTTGAAAGATATAAAGTAAAATATACCTAGGAATATATAGATTAAAATGCTGATAATGATCTATAGAATTTAAATAATCTTAAACTAGATGAAAATTTTATGCTGTTAAATGGCCGCTAATAATTAGTAGGATCAAATTGTGTATTAACTAATATTTTTAACTAGTTTCAAAAAGAAAGAATATTTTAAAAAATACAATTTAACACAGTAACTTGTAATTAGAGGTTACCAATGTACAAATCTTGTATAGCAGTTACTTTTGAAGTTTTGATATGCTTAAATTGAAAAATTTGAATAATATTATTGTTATATAGCTAGATTAGGCTAGAATTATAGAAGAAATATATAGTAGAGCAGTAATTAGAACGATGAAGTCATAAGATCAATAAATGTTTGATTATTTATAAAGTACAATCGACTTATTAAGCATAAAGGAAAAGTAACCTATTGAAATTATAAGTTCCTTCTAACTGTATAAAAGGATTTAAAGCTAGATTGAATAAGTATAAAAAGTATTTATCACTTCTTTCAAACCTTCATTATAAATTTATCAAATTACTGCACAAGTAACAATGTATTAATATATAAGGAAAAATCCATAAATCCTATAAATTCATTCATCTAACCAGTATATTCAAATAACTAAACCAATAACTAAGATAAAGAACCTATATAAAGCTTACTAGAGCCACTAATAAATATTCAAACCTCTAACAGAAGTAATAGCATAATATATAGAATATGAAAATCAGCTTTTATTCGAAAACCCTAGTCAAGTTTAGATTTTCCAGCCAGACACAAGAATAGACAATCAACTAGAAATTTCACTTATCAACAAAAACCTTCCAAAACTAAAAAACCCAATACCAACCTCAATGGAGAACTTTAACCCCCCAAGAAACTCCCCAACCAATACTTTCTACATAAAGCAATTCCCAATACAGCAGCAATCAACATAAAGATCCAGATCTCTAATGAATGTCGGCAGCAATGCAGTGAATTCAAATCAATCTTTAAAAGCACACAAGAATAACATTTCCCAGCCCAGAGGATTTAAGCGTTTATTTGACAACAGTTTTTATTACAATTAGTTAACTAAAAAATTGCTCTATACCTCACAGCCAGCATAACCCATACAGCGCATCTTTCTTCAGGATACGGCACCATTTTAACCCTGATTGCAAATCTTACAGTATCACCTCTAGTCTCTAAGATATCCGCAGAGGCAGCAGTTCTGTTAAAAGTAACCATCATTGCTTCAGTATCAGTTGATGTAAACTGTGCTGGAAATGCCTTAAATGTGTGCCCATCGGGCACATATGTCTTAATACTTGATTAAAACTCCTCATTTCCAATAGTAACCGACCCAATTCTATCTAGTTCGTAGTTAACCAACGCCGGGGCTAGTAGATAACTTAGATCATCATCCCATTAAGTCATGTAGTCACTCCTTTACCTATGATGAGTAATCAACTCTCTAATCTCAGTCTCTATAACCAGCTCTATCTCATGCGGGTTGCTTACTGGAGGCAACAACGGTAGAAACTTGGAATTAAACTCTAATTACTCTAACATCTCTGGTGCCATTGGCTTCCAAATGGTATCGTCCTCTAAATTTCAATCAGTATAAAAGACTACATCATCTACCTGTGTGTTCCCATAAAAGCTTTAATGATTAAACACACATCCTACCTTTAGATAGTATCTATGCACTCTGGGATCATCTACATTCAGCCTCTACCCCGTCAAACTTTCCCAGAACATCGGCCTTTCCCCTAGTGTCAGTACCCATGCATGTGGTCCATCCCCACTTGTCCCAATGCACACATAAGCATTGAGCCCAAACCCCAGCAAAAGACTACAAAGAAGTAAACAGTGGTCTTCTACATCCCCAGCCCCTCTTGACAAAAATGTATGCAGATTATGCCAAACCTCAGAGCGAATACCCCCTGGCTTCTCGTCCCTGGAAAACGGGATAAGGGATACAAACCGTGCAGCATGTAAGGGGGAGTCTACAAGTCTGTTGGTTTTAAGAGGCTGTACTAGTGAAGATACTGGCCTATAGTTCCCGTCTTCAGTCTCAGCGTATATTTTTACCAGTCGCTTCTCGTGGCTAGGACGAATTGACTTGTAGTCCTTCCACCAGAGATTGGAGTAATCGAAGAACTAATGAGTAGATTCTCTTTAGATTTTCTGCTCTAGACTGGTTTGCTCTAATACAATGTTGTCTGTTAGCATTTAATTGCGTTATTGCTTCGGCATTAGATCTAGTTAGACATACAGTACTCCCACGCCCATTTGCTACTTAGTATCTGCTCCTTGGAGCTCTATAGGAAATGACAAAGTGCCTGTGGACAGCATTAGTCTTCACTCTATTTTCTTAGTTGATACTATCTTCTTGTTACCCTGCTTTTCTTATAGGAGGACTAGGTGGATTGGAGAGTTTAGTTTGACTAAAGATGCGAAGTCTATACTGTGGGTTTCAGGGTCTATTAGCTGTAAGACGAATGTCTCGTCAAAAATAGGCTCAACGGAGCATGGGACTTTCCTACTTGTAAAGCGTTGTTATAGAAAACTTACTTGTACTATGAAATTACTGTTGTTATTTTCACCGCCAATGTAATCAACAAAGGCTTTTCCGTAGTCTAGTTTGAATAAAATGTACTTTTTTGAAATTTTAGGAGGGGAGGGAGGTTATTAAGGGATTTCCTAGACATGGGATAGAACATCTGTTAATACTCCGTTCTTAGATAAATTTTCTAAAATCTTCTCACTGGCTAATGCCTCACTTATTGCTTCCTTTTCTAGCATTTCTTTAACCTAATCAAACACTTGGTTTTTGTCTAAATGACTGCGGATTAGTTCTCTTAGACGGGATATTTAATCTGGTGTATACTACATTTATAGTTTATTATTGAAAGATGTATTTATTAGATTGTATTAGATAGTGTGTATTTAATAAGGCTTGCATACAGCTTAATTGACTATAAATATTATCAAAATGGAAAGAACAAGAACACCCTCCCCTACTCGTGTGAGACGACTTGAAAGAGGTGCATTTTCCTCAATTTCAACGTCTGGTTTAAAAAGACCGTAAACTGATTAAAGTCGTAAATTAGCAAGTGCACTGAGATCAACCATAAGAACTTAAGTTAGGACAAATGGAAGTAGTAGTCCTAATCTTAAGTCAAATAGAAGCAATATTTAAAGT
>CAKKTI010000007.1:0-122156 GCA_920105805.1 Condylostoma magnum
TACACCCTTACACCCTTACACCCTTACACCCTTACACCCTTACACCCTTACACCCTTACACCCTTACACCCTTACACCCTTACACCCTTACACCCTTATTTAGATATTTAACTGATTTATTAGTGAATTAATTATTGTTTTTGATATAATCTATACTACCATGTTTAGATATCTAACAATTTATTGTTATTCTTTTTATTAATCTCTTTAATAATTTTTATATTTTGGATAACTGTTGATAATTTGCTCGATTTCTGGATATATGTATCTAAAGCTTTGTTTTCTAATTTAAGTAAAAGTTTAGAGAAAGTTGGAATAGCTTTTAATATTTTGATAAAAACTCCTTGAGTACTAAATTTTCTTTCCGTAGTTAAAATAAATGCTTCCATGGCTCTTTTATCTTAAAATTTTCTTCATATCATTTTGAAATATGAGCAAGCGATAAAGTAGTTTAGATAATTAGACTTATTATATTAAATGCAACAGTTTAGACATCAAATTTGGCAAGTTCTATACGGTAAAGAAGATAGATAATCAATCTTTTATTAATTAGCTTATATTACCAAAAATAGGTAAATTGGAATACCTTTCCACTCTCTGGTCGGCTTAAAAATAACTTAAAAATGGCCAATAATGTATATCAGTATTTACTGTTTTGAATGTTTATATGATACATTATGACTAATACATTCAAATTGATAATTATTTCACAACCTTACACATTCTCTAAAATATCATTGGAAAATAAGAATTGTTGGTATTATTCTACAAAAGCTCTTTCCTTTTCATAAAATAACATATTTCTTTTGTTACATTTTAGATATTCTCAATATTACTATGCATTAATTTACTGTTAATAATTCTTGCTATCATGTTTTTCATGAATAGAACTGCTGTGTAATCATTCTTGCATATAATATATATCAGCACTTTCTATTAGTCTAACTTCTGTTCTTTGCTTTATCATTCTATATATTTAATATACTTTTCTTATGGAGTGATTGAGGTAAAATTCCAAGGATTGTAAACTATATATTGTATTATTGGAGTATATATTTAAGCATGATAAGCTATCCTTATATCATTTGATCAAGCTATAAACTTTGAATCAAAAGTAAATACTACATTAAGTCTCTTGGTGAAATTAGTATAATAATGACTGTATTTACTAATGATTAGTAATAAAAATTGATTATAGAATTCTATTAGTTTTTTATCTGTTCTGATTATTAGAAGCTATCATAAAACTTATTCAAAAGTTTAGAGAAGATTGAGAAATTCAGATGCACTCTTTATACAATTCTATCATTAGTCATTTTAGTAACTTATTATCACTGAATGTAATTAAAATGAACAAAAGTAATCATTCATTAATAATCTTAAGCCTCCTTTATCATCTTAACTTAAAAATTACATCCAAACTTTGTTCATAGCACTCAACAATAAACCCCTACTTTGCCTCAATACATAACCTTCCGAACCTGTAAAACATCCTGCTAACTTTTCAAAGTAATCTCTAACCTACTATCCCCAAAACAAGTAATTCTACATATCTTCCCTATACAAAAAATAAAAAAATGTTCTGTGCAATTCGCCGATGCTTTTCCTCTCGTCCCTTCAAAGTAATGGGAGTTTAATAGATAGCAATAGGAGCTCTAGACAAAAACCAACTAACTGGCTTCTGGAGCGACATGCTGGGAATTCCTAAGGTAGGTGAATATCAGAGCGTTGCTGAAAATGTAAACGAGGATATTTTACGTCTAGGAAAAGGTTTAAATGCGGTAGAAATAGATCTAATGCAACCAATTGACCCAGAAAAGTCTCCAAAAGTTCACAAAGTAGCTTTAAATCATATAGGACTATGGATAGACGATTTGCATAAATGTGTGGAGTATTTAGAAGAAAACGGTGTAAAAATGGCTCCTGGTGGAATTCGTCCCGGTGGGAGTGGATTTCATGTAGCTTTTGTACATCCGAAGTCAACTGGAGGAGTTTTACTTGAGTTGGTGCAGTGGCCTGCTGATGACCGCGTTTCTTTTACTTAGTAATTAACTATTTACCTCTCCTACTCACTCCTCTTTTGCCTCTCATTGGCGGTCTTTTCCTTACAAAGGGCCCTTGGCCTCGTCCACCTGGAGCAAAAACCAGATCCTATATGTCTTCGTTAGATGATAAAGGCATAAAGGCATGTCCGTATGTTCTGCCTGAGTGACGTCTTTCGTCTTAGTCCTCCCAACATGTTTCATGCTCCTCCCAGTGCTTATCGCAGACCACACATAGGAAATTACTCTCGAAAATCATACAGCTGCATTGTCGGCAGCGCGTGTTAACTGGGTGATGGACTGCGTGGGAGTGGTTGCATCTGCATTTTACACTGTATGTTCTTATGTCAAATTCTTTTCGTCTCGGGAGCCATCATTCTCCTACTTCTTCAGGCCTCTGAGGAATAAACTAAAATCTTTTACATACACAGCCATTACATTTCCCAGGGAAGCGGTCAGCATGCTCACTAAAAAAGTGTCCACAGAAACATTTAGAACGAGGGCCTACACGTGTGCAATCCTACATAGAATCAGGAGGACGCCATGTTATATACATTTAAGTCTCCATTGCAATTTAAGCAGCTTCCATTTCCATACTCATCATTGCAGCTCCTCCGGGAGCTGGTCCAAACATCTCAACTCCTTATCGCACTTAGTCTACCGTTGTAGCCTGAATCATTTATAAAATGGAAAAAAAAGAAGGGGAGTTTTGGTAATTGTGCTAAGGAAGAATGTAATAGGGAAGAAAAGAATGAAATAAACTAGTTAAGAGTGAAAATAGGATTAAAGGATAGATATAAATTGAGATTTAATAATAAAAGGATAGGAAATTAGACCCCTGCTCTATTTTTCCGGTTTTTATTGTAAACTCTTCAAATTTAAAGTGAAATATTCCATGTATTGAGTATTTTAAAGCTAAGGAGGTTTTAAAAGGTGTTATTTAACAGAATTAAGAAATTGCTGAGGCTTGGTTTGGGATAGGAAGAATGCATTTGATTAGGGGAAAATATGAAAAGGCTATGCAGTATATTAGTAAGGCCTTAGATATTAACTAAGAAGATAATTAGTACAATATTTGACATAAGACTATAAAAACACTGTGTATACTAAAACAGAAGCCTCAATCTTTTATTCAAAGGTTTAAAATAAGTAATATATAATCAGAATTGTTTTAAAATAATCCTATTTCACTACATATTCAGGATTTAGATGAAAGCTAGTCCTCTATTGAAATATATTGGAATCTTTTACTACTGTCATTAGATAACAGATTTTAAGTATATCTTGAGTCTCCTTTTTACTACTCGACTAAGATTAAAGAAATTGATTAGTATCATGGCTATTTATCTTGAGCTTATATTTAAATTTCATAGGAAAATATTTAAGGAATAAACATACTAAGATGTATCATTGAACAATACTCAAATAGACCAGAAGCATATATTATGCTATGAAATTATTACTATTATGTTAGTAAAAACTACTCTTAGGCTGAAAGTGTGTCAAACGAGGCTGAAATGATAATAACATATTTTTTTGACATAGATTATAGAAACATTCTCAGCTTAATCAATGCTAAATCAATTGCAAAGTAACTAGAATTTTAAAGATGCATTTAAAAGTTATAAAAGGACTTTCTATTTTTTAATGAAGATTGTACACTGCTGTTCTATATAGGAAAATTGAGCATAATTTCCGAATAAAGTGATTTAATTGAGTCTGGAATTGGAATTTTAAAAGGATAATCAAAAAATTGTGGCAATATACACAAAGGTTTATGTTATTACTATATTTCTTAAGGCATGCTAAAATTAAGATAGGATGAACAATGCTATAAATTTGGATTAAAAGCAATGTAATATTAAATTTCAATTAATAAAAAGTAAACATTACAAGAGATAATGAATATATGCTAAAACTACTATAATAATTTCTAATAAGGTAAAAGACTTGCAAGACGAGGATTATATTCATGTAATTTACAGCTTTGCAAGAGTATAAAATAGAATAACAAATACCATCATTCTTACTTCTTAGCTTTAGAAATGTTTTATTAAGGAGAAGTCAACTAATCTAATTTATAAGTATAATATACTATGGAAAGAATAAACTTATATCAGGAATTCTATTCATTTTAAAAGGTATTGTATAAGAAGAAGCATTATAATATAGTTTTTGATAATTTAGCATGATTCTTTAGCTATAAGTTAACCCAGAAAATTGATTCTTAAGTTGTATGCAAGCTGATGATTATTTATGCTAAATCATTATTCAAATTGTAGTACAAGAGCTAATCTATTAATTTTCTAAATGAGCTGAATAAGTTTATAGCCTTTGATTTCACTGATAATGTACATGGAGAAAAATATTAAAGATTTGACTCATCAAGTCTAATACAATATATAAAAGATTAGCTTTCCTAAATTACATAAAATGAAGAACTATAAGATACCGATACAGATGATTCTAATCCAATAGAAAACCCTTTGAATTATCTTTTTATATGTTTCAGCATATATCCTTTATATCTTTATTTAAAATACTCATATTTAGAAAATCAGAATTCTATTAAAGCAATTTAAGTTTGTAAGAAGCTGCTTAAAAGAAAGAATAATCCTAAAATTGTTAAAACTTTATATTATCTTGGAATGCTTTATGATAGGACAGAATAATTTTACAAGTCTTTCAAAATTTTGAGTAGAATAAAAGATTACAAAGATATTTTAAATACCTAAAAGATCACTACTATAGAAAAGTATATTGAAGACTATACTACAAATGAATTGAGCTCCATATTTGAATAGTGTAAAATTTTATATGGTTGAATTTCCTTGTTATAATTTAACTTTTATTATTATTACTTCAACAAAACTATATTCTATATACTATAAGGGTATATTTGCAGAGATATACCAAGTAAAATCTTTACTAACTTTGATAAAATATGGAAGTTATTACAATTATTCAAAACAAATAAAAACCCAATCTATGGTAAAACTTATCTAAATTATCAATCAAAACTTTTGCATCCTATGCTTGATATTTCACTATTTAAACAACAAGTCCAATTCTTCATTATTCTATTCCATTTCCCTGGATGATACTTAGATTTCCTCATTTAAATTTATTCACTTAATTCACTAATTGAATCCTATATAATTTCAAGCTCTTTTATACACAATTTTTCTTATTTAAACTCCTCGGAAAACTTTTCTGTCAGTTCTTCTACAACCTTACCTTTAGCAGAGTCCAACTGCTACATAAATGCTTTTAGTATATCCATTTAATCTTTAGTGTCATAAACCTTCTTAAATTGATATACATCGTTGCAGATCTAAGAGCAGGAAGATCGATCTCCACAGCCGTCTCTTCTCATATACTTTTTATTACAAATAGGACTTCTACACGTTATAATTGCAAAATCACATACTTTTTCATGACTGGCCATACTATATACATCATCAACTAACTCACATCCATTTTCTTTATTAAGGCAATCTAATGTTAAATTAGAATACACACTTAAAGCAAATTTTGAGGTTTTTCTTATTTTAAAGTCTGAACATCCAAAAGGACATTCTATTATTTAAGAAGTACAGTCAAAGCAAAATAGACTTTCACATTATTCACATTCTTACGGAAGCTTTACTATTTATTTACAATTACCACAGATAAAGTAGGGGTCGACTTCTTATTTAAACCGAGACTGGTTAAATCCAGAAGACATTTTAAATAATACTTAACTATATCTTATTTATTATTGAAATATTATAGGTAATTTGCTTATCTTAGTAAGCATTTTCATTATAAAACCAAAGGAATAAGTATTACTAAATTAAACTTGCGATTGTACTAACACTAACAGTCAAGCCAATACCGCAAATTATAAAGCAGAAGATACATACCCCTACTTTATATCCTAGATTATCAGATGCCTTACAGAAGAAAACTGTAGGCAGCAGAAATGATAGATAAGTGCAGAAGAGTCCGCCTAATATGTTGAAATATACTAAAATGTCTGGCATTGCTATTGAGATTGCACATCCCGATGCCAAAATGACAGCACAAATAATCATTCTTCTTATAATACTATCTGAAGGATCTTCACCCCAGAACAAGGTTTCAACGCTTTTACGAAGTGGATTATTGTTTATAGGAACTGCCACGGTTAGATAGAGGCATACCATAATTTTACCGATTAGCATAATCCAATCACTACTAGTTTCGCCACCTCCTGGAGCAGGTCTATCAACAATTAGTTTTGGTGTTAAATCAGTATAAGAAAGATACCCTAATAACCCCATAAGTAATGAAATTCCGATTAATATAGCAAAAGCTCTAAACAGTACTTTATTCATCCTTCTTAAACTCCTATCTTTAAGCTCTTTAAAAATAGTGGGTACATTTTATGCACTATTGTAATTATAATATATAATACCCATAGTATCGATAAAACTTGAATCAATGTTGAAATATGAAACTTCACTGCTAAATTATTTATTATCAGACACATAATAAGGAGTAGAGAAAATCACAACAAAGGTAACATAAGAAATTCCAATAACACTTAGCAAGGAAGCATATCTCAAAGCAGTCAGCTACTTCGGAATAGTCATAGGAAACCAAACAAAGATATTAAATCCAATAATCATCCAAACCTTAGCATAATATACCTACGATTCATCAATTATGTTAAAAGTAGTCAAAATAGATGCAATAAACTTGGGAATCAGTACCATGTAAGATGTTATTGCTCCAAAACACATTAAAATAAGTACTATTTCAGTTAATCTTCTGAAAAATTGCCCAAACTGCTTACTGCAAATAACAACAAAATCGTATTAATCAAACTTACTACAAGAGTAAACTAGCAGCATATATGAAAAATAATAGGCCATTCCAGCTACTACAATAAGAAGCGGTCCCAGCAAGGCTCCACATTGGGCACATGCGAAGGGAAGAGACAGAACTCCAGCTCCTATAGTAGTTGAACAGTGAGAAAATATAGAAGCACGTTGGCATCCGGGTGTTAGAGGTGAAAATGTTCTTTAACAACAGTTTCTTTTTTCCATAAGGGTGTAATCTCCAGCCGTCTCAGCCATTTTAATGGGTTATTATAAGCTAAATTAAAAACAGAAATAATTATGAAATAGTATTAGAAGCATTTTGTTAGTCTTTTTAGAAAGTGAGGTTTAGTTTTTGTAGGGCTAAAGGCTGGAAGGGCTATCAATTAAGCCCGTGCCTGGGGTGTAGATGTTCTTATTTATGGAGATTTTCTAGGATCTGATAGTGAGCTTTGAGATTCACGTGTTTTTCAGTAAATAACTCTTCGTTTTCTTTATGAACTGACGCTGGATTACTAAGGAATGTTATAACGTCGTATAAGACGGTTTTAAGGAGTAATTTTTTAGTAGAATTTTGCCTGCATTTGATACTCTATACATTCCTGATCTTTGTAGTGCTTGCTTTCTTGTATTAATTTTTATATAAATTAACTATTATCTCTGTATATCTTCTATCCTATAGGACGTTTGTACAGAATTACTGGAGATCCCTGTAATATTTATATATGTTACTACATTTTTAATACTAACTAGTTGTATCCAAATACATTCGTCTATTCAGGAAATTTGAGCTTTAAGATCTGACGGTTTGGGCCATTTGTTAATGAGTGTTTAATAAACGGGCTCTTGATAGTCTATTACCTGTACGGAGGCTTGAACGTAAATTTTTGGCACTTTGAGTCAAGTACATTTACTCCCTTTCTCTTAATATGCTTAAAGTTTGCATATCTATCTATTACTATTATTTTACTTGGTTTCCTATTAATTAACAGTTTTATATTAGTCTATTCTTTTAATTTTGTACACATTGCATTTAATCGATCTTTCTTTTAGTTAAATTATTCCTTCAATTTTTAACAATATTTTAATAATTTCCCTAGCTTCCTAACTTTGCAGATTTCCAAGTGTCTAATGCTTTTGCTACCTTAAAATTTATCCATCGTACTAATATGGGGTACTTTATATCTCTTTATCTTAAATTTTCAGCTATTAATGTTCTTTTCTTATCTTCCAAAAATTTAATCCTTGATTCTTTTTGTTATACTTGAGGTCTTTTAATTATTCTAAGGGTCTTTAGTGTTTTAGGCCTTTAAATCTATTTATTGTTTTATAATTCCTTAAAATTAGTACAACTTACAGGTACTCATCCTTTTACTCCTTTCTGAACCTCAACAAAAAGCCAATTCTCCTTTTAACCCTCAGCTATGGCTAAAGTTCCTGGCCTTAGTTTCTATAAACCTTTTCCTTCCCACATTGGTACTTTTCTCAAATAGAATACACTTAATACTGTTACGGTTTCCTTAGGAATGTCAACGATTTGTTAATCTTAAGATTTATAAATATCTCTGTCAATTATTTCTTCTAGCTTATGTTTTGGCACCCAGCCGCACATATTATTAATTTTTATTTAAACCCACAAATCTTTTGTGCATATTACCTCCACTATACCGTTTTGACTAATTTCCCCTAATACCTCATGATTTCTCCCTGGTCCAGCAAAAACAACAGTGCCCAGAGATCTCATCATTCTTTATTAATATATCTTTTAGCCTTTTGAAAGTTGATTAATCTCAAATTTCGCCGTTTATACTAATCTTTAACTAGGTGTTCATTCTTCTATTTTTCCATAGTCCTACGATTTCATAAATGAAGTTAAGTCTGAAAATGATGTTTAAGCTGAGCTTTTCTTCTTCTTTGTTTAGTTTTTTCTTTAGCTGAAATACTTGGCTAGATTTTCATTCTCTAGTAAAAGGTGAGGGGTCTTTTAAACTCTCATTGGATTTTTTCTATTTTAACTAGACATAACTGAGCAAAGGTCCTTTACCCAGGATTCTTTTGTTAGTCCTATATTAGGTTTGAAGTCAAAGGCACAATTTAGTAGATTTAGTTAAAAGAATGGAAAATTTAGCCCAAATTATTAGACTACACTTTTAAAATTATCTTTCTGTATATTATTTGATTCTGTCTGTTATAGTTTTAGTAAAATATCAAAAGCTTCTTTTATTGATATGTTAAGAGTGTCTTGTATATATGATTTAAATCTTAGTAGAATCTTGTTGATTTGGTTATGTTATTATGCTCTTTTTCTCAACTCTCCCATGTATATTTCGAACTGAAAGGAATTAATCTCCTGATTTTCTAAGCCTTTGAATCTCTCCATTATTCATTTTAGTTGGTTTTCGTTGACTATTGGATTTCAAACGTTTTATAGCTCATGATAATATTTAAGAGTTTTTGCTATATCCCAGGGCCTTAGTCCCTTTTAGTCCATATGTCTAAAAATTTAAGTCAATCCTTATAACCCATCTATAGTTTATTTATTATCAATTATATTTCCTAGTTTTCTAGGGTAAAATTATATTGGTTTTGGGTTTCCTACTTTCTCAACTTAATACTCTTCTCTGTCAAAATAATTAAAACATGATATAAATATAATACAATGCTAAAAACTAGGATGTTATCCTGCAGCTATTCCACATACTCTTATTCTTTTATCATATAAATTTTAACCCCTTCCATTCACCTTTTCACTCGAGTTTTCGAGTCATTTTGTGATTATTTCTATTGGGTCTTAAAGGCTATAGCAAAAGTTCTCAAGAAACGGCCCAGGGATTAATCTTCCATAGTTTTTAATAAACTGGTATGAAATAGCAGTTTACAATTCCTCAGAAGGATCTGGATGTATAACAAAGTTAAATGAACAAAGATGCTATAATAGATCTCTTGCAACCTTGCATAAACCTTATGATAAATGCAATCTATGAGTTTTTTTAATTTCTTTCAGTATATTTGCTTTTAACTTAATTTTTTTGGAATTTATAAAAACTTATGGCTATGTTCGCAAAAAATTGATATTCTAATACAGCTATGCTTCCTGTTTAAAGATTACAAGACTTGGGTAATGAATTGCCATTTTTGTTAATATATTACTATTAGTTAGTTAAACATTGTGAAACCCAAGTAGGAATATCAGCTTCTTGTTGTGAATATCTAAGTACCCAGGGATGAGCCGCCAATTATATAGTACTACTTCTTTCTTATGGATTTTTACTTATACACTTTTATATGAAATCTGCAAAATCTGATGAAAAACTAGACGTTGCTTAGGGTAGAGGCATATTCATAATGTTATCCATCATTTCAATATACGTGTTAACTCTAGGATAAGGATATGACCCTTAAGACAACTCTAAAAGCATCATGCCTAGGCTTCAAATATCGCTAGAGTAAGAGTACTTTTTACCATTAATTCTTTCAGGAGACATATATATCATTGTTCCTACAAAAGTACTACATAGTCCTACAGTTACCCCTAGGTCTTTACTTATACCAAAATCACTTAATTTAACAGTTCCTTAACTATTGACTAGTATATTATCAGGCTTTATATCCCTATGAACTTAATGCTTAACTTTATGCAAGTACATAAGTCCGTTTAATATTTGCTAAGTTATTTTACTTAAAACGGGCTCTGGCACAATAGGTATTTACTGCTTTTTTACTAAATCCCCTAAGCTTCCAGCATTCATGAACTCTAATGCTATTTTTACTTATCCATCCTTAAATCAAGCTCCGTAGAATTTAACCAGAAAGTGGCATTTAGCAAATTATACAGCTCTTATGTCCTTGATTAATTAATGCCTTTTTTCCTTATCATACGCGTTAAAGGACTTAATTGCCATGGTGGCCCCTGAAGGAACATGATAAGCCTGCATTACAACACCTGAGGCTCCTCTTCCTAGCACCTTTCCAATTTGTAAGTCATTAGGATTTAAATAAACAATTTAACCATTATCATCTATGTATTCGCCTTGGCGGCCTACTTTAAAATTTTCCTTTACAAAATTCAACCCTTCCTATCCTATTTCACAACTTGCTGATTAATTATTAGGATTATTACTTTCATCTTCCTCTGAGTCTGAGTCTAATCTTAGCATCTTCTTCTTCATCATAGCTCTTCTTCCTCTCATTTTTATAATAATACTAACTATACTTGACTCTTTTGCACATATTATTTGTTCGATTCTGCGTGTTTATTTGGATTCCTGCATAATTTTCAAGCTCACATAGCATTTTGTTATGAAACAGTTATAAATTGAAAATAGCATTATAAATACTGGCATTTTTCTTTTTGTATAGTTTCAAAGTTACCTTAAAAACATGTCTTATATCGCTGTCAACTTCTTCTAATGATTAATACCTTCCTTCCTCTAAGAACTCCTTTATACTGGTAATATCCTCAGGAGGGTGTATCAATGATGGCTAATCAGGCGCTAATTCCCTTGAGCATGGATTCAGTAACAAAATGCTTATAACCTATAAAGCTTACAATCTTCATCCATCTACCATTTTAACCAATTTTACCACAGCTCTAGATAGTTAGCAATGTGAATTCAAAGTTTAATGCAATCCATCCTTTACAACTCGGCAGAAAAAGCAAAACCACTTTCCCCTTGGAACTTATTACAAATTTAAACAGTCTAGATGGTATACACTCGGACAAACCTCACAGCATATTAAGTCCCCTGGCTCTCCACATACTCCACACTCATTCATAGATTAATCCTTAGGCAATTTCCCTCTTGCTTCTATAACCTCATCTTGCATATTAACCAGTATTCATATTTCTTATTAAGGTAAAATATTCTTAGGAGGTCTTCTACACCCCGATAACTTTTATCTTTATACCTTTTTACCGTCAGCTTTAATGTCTTTGAATTCATCTGTCTTATGATAGTCATAAAAGCACTTTTGATGCAAATAAACTTGGCAAATAGGACACATATGCGTTGCAGTTGACCTTTTATTTAAATTAACGCAATGTCTGCATTTCCTGCATGGTTTTCTTGGGGTTTTTATTAAATGGTGCTCTCCCTTTTAGTAGCAAATATCTAAACTAACTTCTCTATTTAAATCAATTTCTTTATTCAATTCCACGATTTGTTATTTCCTTGATAGACCATCTGCAAGTTGTAAGCGATATTCCAAGAAGCTTATTTTGGTATTATTACCCTGCTTGAACAATATAAATGAATTGTAAATGCAAATATCTAAAAGATATATTGTACAACGTTTCCATCATTTGGAAAATCGATGCAAGTAACGATAGTAACTAATATTCTAATCAAATTAATCGATTCCCTTCATAGTGTGATTATACAACTCAATGATAGCAGGCTTAATAGCATTTTTCTTACACTAAATCAGCGCTGGTTCTGTAAAATAGGTTGAAGCACAATTGACTACCTTCTTATCATTATAGCATGCTAATAAAATATCCTATCGTCTATAAAAGATCACTTACTGCTTTTAAAGGTCTTTTGTAACACTTTTATAGTCATATGGCAAATCCTTTGTATCACCTCTCATTGTGCATGTCGAAGTAATTTAACGTTCATCCAATAAGTTTTATACAAGTTAAATAGAGCCGTATCAGTTGTCAAAGGTTATATGAGTATTAGATATGTTGGAAGATTTGACTAGATGCTGGACAACGTTGTAAGGCTTGCAATTATTTATCTCTTTGTACATTAAAAAGTCGCAAACATAGCCTGTAATCGATTCGCATAATAAGAAAACTTTGAATCCCAACTTGTTAGCCTTCAAAGGTAAATACTGTTTGTATTTATGCCTACCTTTGAATGGTATCATAGATTCATCTATGCTTAAGTGATCTGGCTGTTTTATTTTACCCTTAATTCCGGATTTGACAGCTTCTAACATTATTTCTAGCTTTTAGAATTATTCTGTTTCTTTGCAAAAGCTTAATTTCAGTCATTTTCAAATACTAGTGAACCTTTAATGACTCATAATTCTTTATATACTAAAGCTTGCTGTTCTTTTATCAGTTCAATGCATTCTTGTTTCAGGAAATCTATAGATTCCCATATAGATTATTACTGCAAAGAAGTCCTTAATTGTCTGTGTTGTCAATTCCTTGAAATATTTATCTCTTTATGATAGTTTTTCCTTGTCTGCTGTATTATCTTAATAATTCATGTTGCTTGCTTGTATTATCTATTCAATAGAGCTCTCAGTCAAAATAGATAAAAATGCATCTGCAGGTGTATTTATATTAACTTCTGGATTTACTTAAAAATTAGAGTTACGTTTAGTAGGAAGCTATATAGGACATTCGGCGCTGTATTCCTAAATCTTTGACCAACAATCAAACTACTCTTATTCTATTCATAAGTCAGACATTTTACTTGATGAAATTAAGTAGATAAAAAGGAGAGACATATATTTACTATTACTTTATTTATATCCTACGGACAATATTATATTCAATAAGATAAGTTATTAAGATCTAAATATATCCATTGTAATAAAAATACTCATATTGGTAACCTACTTTGAAATTTCCCTCCCTAATATTACTTTTACCTTCCTTTAAGTCTAATTTTGGCATTTCTTTCCTCTCATTTTATAATAATCTATACTAACTATACTTGGCTCTTTTACTTGCACTATCTCCTCGATTTTGCATGTTTATAGGCTGCGTGTTTATTTGAATTCCTGCATAATTTTCAAGCTCACATAGCATTTTATTGTGAAACAGTTATAAATTGAAAATAGCATTATAAATACTGGCATTTTTCTTTTTGTATAGTTTCAAAGTTACCTTAAAAACATGTCTTATATCACTGTCGACTTCTTCTAATGATTAATACCTTCCTTCCTCTAAGAACTCCTTTATACTGGTAATATCCTCAGGAGGGTGTATCAATGATGGCTAATCAGGGGCTAATTCCCTTGAGCATGGATTCAGTAACAAAATGCTTATAACCTATAAAGCTTACAATCTTCATCCATCTACCCTTTTAACCAGTTTTACCATAGCTCTAGATAACTACGAGTGTTGATTCAAAGTTTAATGCAATCCATCCTTTACAACTCGGCAGAAAAAGCAAAACCACTTCCCCCTTGGAACTTATTACAAATTTAAACAGTCTAAATGGTATACACTCGGACAAACCTCGCAGCATATTAAGTCTCCTGGCTCTCCACATACTCCACACTCATTCATAGATTAATCATTAGGCAGTTTCCTTCTAGCTTCTATAGCCTCATCTTGCATATCAGCCTATACTTATGTTTCTTGTTCAGGCAAAGGATTTTTACGAGGTCTCCCTCTTTTACGCCCTGGGAACTCTTATCTTTGTACTTTTTTGTTATACTCTCTGGCAGCTATGAAATTATTATATGAATCACTGGAATGGGCTGAGGAGTGTATATAATTTGCATCAAGTTCTTTTAGCTCAATTTTGATTTAATTGTTTTACTGTATATTTAAAATATCATCAGGAATAGGACTAGATAGTATTCTTAAGTAACAGTTCTCAATAAACTCCAACATTTAGTAAATTTTAAATGAGCTGGCTGATACTGGGGGATTCTCGCATTCTACAATCAATTATTTCAGTTTCTCATATAAAGTGTTTACTGACCTAAAATCATAATCCTTTAAAGTGTCATTGAGTATAACCATCTAGTAAAACTGGCTATCTTTATTAAGAATTCTCCAGAAATGATAAGTCATTGCCTTTTGGGGAGTATTAGGCTTTTTGAAATTTTTCTGTAGTGGTTTGTTACATTACCTGCATTCAATGCTTAAAGAGTGATTAGGCTCTCCGCATCTACCACATGATTTCCTGCTTCCACTCAAAGTGGGTTCATTTCTTCTACGAGTTGACTCTAATGTTCTCTATCTCTCCGTCTATCTCAATGGTGTTGAATCATCATCATTTGCATTGTTGTCTTAATTCAAAGCATTTGTTAAATTTCCGTATTTTTAGCGAAGCTTTTCTAAGGAAATCCCACATGCTCTGCATACGTCATTGTTGTATAAGATTGAGCCGCATTGTAAGCATGTCAGGTTACTGGCTGCCTGTTCTTCTATATTACGTGGAATCCTGGTTCTAGTTTGCACTGTGTATTTGTCTATATGGTCGATTATTTGTTCTAGGATTTAGCTACCTATGCTTTATTGTGTATCTTGTGTTAAGTTTAACTTTTGGGATAGCTTCTCTGCGAATATGTAAGGACTTTTGTGGTCATCTGCCAAGTCCCAATCGAATCGGTCACGAAGGATCAAGTTGTGCTTTAGTTGGATATTCAGAACTATAGGAACTAACAGCCTCTCGACGTTCAATTTGTATAGATTTGGCATGTTTCTAGAATACTTTGCCTATTATCTAAGCCTTTATTTATCTAAGGCATCTTCAAAATATACATCTGGATCAAGCATCTTACCGCTTTATCAATATGTCACACGTATAAATGTTAATTTTTCTCATAACAGCTTAAGTTCTAGGTGAACTTGTAACTTTAGACTCGAGTACAGTTCATTATTTGAAAGATAAATCTAAGCCTGAGGCATTCGTTCTTTTCAATCATTTAACATAAGGAAATTAACAAATATCAGAGTATTTCTTACAAGCTGCCGCCTCCCCTAAAACAGAGAAAGCTACAATGATTTTAATAGATTGCTAACAATATACAGAAATCTGTTAGTATTTTAACATCTCTGAATACCCCTCTGCTAAACTAATTCAATTTGGAGTTGCTTATGACTCTGAATTTGAATATACTTTTGAAGGATTTGAAGCATAAGGAATGAAACTCCATCTACCACCTGTTTTAAGTCTTTAGTAGCATAAAACATTGATTAATTTCAAATCGTATTATCCATGGAGCTTTATTTATTGGTTTCACACAGAAAGTATGGATACAAGGCATGCTAATCAGGATAAAATTTTTGAATAAGTTGCTAGAAAGTACTATCATACCCAAGTTTACTTTGGAAGAGCTGCTAGTTAAAGATTAAGGGATTATGAGTAGATTAAATTCTCAGAACTACCAATGGCTAGGTAATATGGATTTGATGAAGCATATGGGTTCAATATAACAACGTTTAACTAAGAAAAACTTATGGAATATGTTGAGAATTACAGATATAGCATGTTTCCTTATGTTAACGAAACTTTATTTAACATAATGGACAAAAATCTGTAAAAAACTGATAGGATTTTCGTATTAGGGGTTATTTCTTCTAAAAATGCTACTGAGAAGATAAAGTATACAAACTCCCTCAAGAAAATTGCATGGGATAATAGAAATAATGGAAATTTTGATTACTAATTTGCTGCTGTTGACTATGAATACTACCCCTAAGTAGCGCATCAATACAATATTTACGAGCCATTCTGAATTGTAATACAGGATTTTAAGCATAACAAGACTTATTATACAACAGAGAATAGATAATTGCAACTTACAGCTTATCTTTAAGACGTTTTAAATGGAAAGGCTGTTTCAGAGACTCCGCCAGTTAAGCCACTAGACCCTGGACTAGATAATTTAGCTCCTTTAGCTATTACAGCGATTGCCATAGTTATTTTGATTTTAGCTATCACTGCATGCATGCCTAAAAAGAGAGCGGATAAGGAAGATTAGTAAAATATTTTAAAATGACAAATCAAAATTCCTTACCCATGATGGACTTTTTGACTTTTTCTTGCTTCTTTTCATATTTTAGTTTATTTATTGTCTTAATTATGATACATGCATGTTTTAGTAGTCAGTTTGTTGTTACAGTAATTTGCTGTATTTGCTAGAGGTTGCTATTTTGGTTAAATCTATTTAACTATTTATTCTTATTGATGGTAAATCAATATATTAGGAATTTTGGGCCTATTCTTTATACTTTTTTGCTAGTTTTTGTTATATATACAATTTTTAATCGTGTAAATGAATGCTTTTTATTGATTCTGATCTTAATTTATTAAGCTCTTTATTAAAAATGTTTCTTTAGTTGAATTAATCCAATCTTTCTTAACTTTTCTAATTTTCAGAGTCTTGTAATTTATTTAATTATTATCTAAGCTCATTATTATGCTAATTTCTCTACTAAACACTTTATTTTTCATATAACATTGACTTATTTATTCTATAATACCTGGGAGAACCTACTAATTTTTAATCAGGAGAAATATGCCTAGTAAAGGATGATTGACTCCCATTTATTATATCCCTTCTTGATAAGTTGCATTGAACAAATCCCTGTTTCTTTTAAGACTTCTCTATATATTGTATTTCTTCACTATTATTTTAAGGAATGTAATCAATATCATGCTATGGCCCTGGAGCTCGCATTCCATTATACACGAAATCAACACTTTTGGTAAAACTTCTGCTGAACTTTCCACCTTTAAATCCCAACTTCCTTAAATTCTGTCTTAGTAGTCTTTTATTTCCTATATCAAATCCTATTTTTATCTATCTTTTCGATATCCGTGACTCTTAAGGGAACTTTGACTTCGGGGAGTAATATTGAGAGTTTACTGGATACTTTTTATAAAATTCGATCTTATTCATAAATGTATTTTTTAATACAATTAGCTTTAGGTTGCTCTTGAAGTGAATCGGATAGAGTAGTACAATAGTTTAATGAAGTTATATTTCCTGCTTTACAGAATAACTAGATAAAACTACTACCTGAATGCCCTTTGTATTGATATTTATAACAAGATATGTATAAAGACCTATACTAATCTGTCAAGAAAGTTTCTTAGGTTAGTTACGAGTGTCAAATATGCAGAAAGTAGTTTATAGGGAAAGAATTTGTTGGTATGCACATGGAACAACACAGTACAGAGGGTAGATGCTTGATGGATATGTGTTAATTTATATAATGCGAGGAAACAAACACTTATTTAAAGCTTTAAAGATGCTAAAGTTTGATTTTTGATTGTGTATAATTAGATTAGATTGATATGGCCTACAATATTTTATGTAAGGGGAATTTGCAGGATAATTATTTCATGATTAAAGGAATAACAACTGGAGCTTATATCTCCCTAGGCATAGTTTTTGGTGTATTATCATTAGTGTATTATATAGTAATTTGGACCGATGCATCAAGAAGTAAAGAAAAATGTGATTAGATTTATATAAAAAACTAATTAAAATTGCTTAAAAATTCACCACATAGAACCCAAGGCAGGGTTTGGTACGCGTTTCTATTGTTTATTGTAATTCTATATAGAATTTAAGCCTTCTCTGCTGTCATATTTGCTATCACATCCTCAAAATTACTGCGAATTTAATCATACAAAGCATTGAAAATATATTTAAAATCTTATGCTTTTGCATG
Source organism: Condylostoma magnum (assembly GCA_920105805.1). Classification (NCBI taxonomy): domain Eukaryota; phylum Ciliophora; class Heterotrichea; order Heterotrichida; family Condylostomatidae; genus Condylostoma; species Condylostoma magnum. The sequence goes on from CAKKTI010000007.1 coordinate 18,264, forward strand.
CTTTTCATAATATTTTGAAGTATTATCAGCCAATCCAGATAATAATACCACATCATTTTATACTTGAAATAATTACAAGTATTAATTCACACATTTCTTATAATCCTTTTATATCTTAAATGCCCACTGCAAGTCTTATTCTTCGATTTCAAATTCCATTTCATTAACTTAAACCTCTGGAATCTAGTATTGATTTGCTTACCTAAATAATTAGCCTAGTATCTTCTAGGACTCATAGATTCTCGTTTTAGTATCTGACTGCATAAAATCAGGCCATTCCTTGACTGCTAGACTTTTAGGTATTTGCACAATAATTCCAGTCTTAGGACTATCAACTGCATCAGAGTGCAATTTAGATAATGTTAAGCATTTTGGATTTTTAGCTCCATCATTCAACTTATCAGCTCATGCTAAGTGAGCATTCGCTATAACTCCAAGTTGATTGTTTTGCAAGAATTAAATAAAAAATTGTATAATATCTTGCTTCTAAATAGGCCTGTTTAGTTTTTTCTCCTCCCCTGCTTCGTATTTATCAGGAGGAAAGGTTTAGTTTGGTATTAGATTTTGATTTCAACTGATAAAATAAAGATCACCATCTAAATCTGACCCGGATATTTCATTAGGGTGAGGTCTAGGACCTTTGCTAGGGAAAATTACTACATTGCTGTATATTCTTAATTCCTAATGATCAACAGCTTCTAATACCTTTATATCTCCTGGATGTAAGCATGGGTTTTTAGTCACTAGCACTCTTCCTGTTAATACTTTGGATTTATTATTTAATTCATCATATGTTTATGCGAATATTTACCCGTATTCAAGCAAGTTATGCTCATCCATTACTCCCATTAGTATAACTGATTAGCTTTCATATAATCTACACTTTCTTATTATATTCATCATGCTGTATCTAATAATCTAAGTAGCTAATAAATTCAGCACTGGTTCTGTTGTAACATCAAATTAATATTCACTTGCTTGATATATAACACGTAGAAATGAGTTATAAGGATTCTCGTGTATAAGAGATTTAACCTATTTCATCAGAATGTGTGTACTTTTTCCTATTTCTTCAAATTTAGCCTAGTTTTTATTATAAATCTCTCAGAATGTCCCATCTTAAACTCCTAATGAGCTTAGTAATATAATAATTTATCTGTTTAGAAAGGCTGGTAGCATTTATGCTACACTAACAACTTCAATATCTCTGCAATCTGACTGAAATTTAACTTAACTTTTTCTTAATTAGACTTTATTTTGATCGATTTACAGGGATTTCAATAGCACACCTTTACCTCCTCCTAAACGCATTTAAATAGCACTTAGTTGTGTATTGGGCTTTAGATAAAGCTTAGGCAATATTTGTTAAAAAAGGGAATAGCCTATAAGTCCAACTCCATCGCTGAAAACATAATCTTCGTATTCAATATCATCAATTTCTTCAATTTCATAGTCCTCAATCTAAACAGCAATTGTACTGGATAATCCTAAGCTTATTCTAGCTGTGTATTTTCCAGGATTCCTTATTTAACTCAAATCGCCTATAGAATTTCTTATTGAATCAGTGTTTATTTACCTATTCGTAGAAAACATTAAAACAGATGAACCTCTTAGTTAACTTGCTGAATATCCCACTAAGTCGTATTATCTTCTGTATATTTTTACACTTCGCATAAATTCTTAAACTCTTTTCAGTATTGAGGGACTTGTTTAGCCTAAACTGTCCATATTCTCATCACAGAATTGAAGTCGGAGGAAATCTTATATATTATCTTTATATCGTCTGAATACTCTGTTACTCATTTCAACTTATGGAAACCTTAAGTAGTATTTTGAAGGAGTAACAATTATTTTATTCACTTTAACAGAATCAAATCTTAATCTTAGTTGCTTTATCTAAGTTTGTGATACATTTTCATACTGTGCTTATAAGTAATGCATAAAATTTTGTATTTAGTATCCTATTTAAGAGGAAAACTTGTTATATATAAGCTAGCAAGACTCGTATAAAATATCTTCATTTAATTAGATAAGATAGTCAATCAGATCAGTATTTAATTCCTTTACAGGAATCATAGCATTTGAAATTAAAATCAGAATAGCCAATAATGATTTCTACCTTAATCTACTCTGTTCTAAATACTCCATTGTTATATTTATTGGCAAAGGAAATAATTATTGTATTGGAACAGATTATATAGGAAACATCTAAAACATTTCTTGTATAAAAGTATCTAATCTTGGATCACTGTAATCAATAAGAACTTAGAAATACCAATTAGACGAGTAAAATTGAGCAATTGGGTCATAATCTTTTACAAATTTATTCCTATTTCTTACATACTTAACCTTCTCATCTATTCCAACTGTTCAAAATAAACTTCCTTTTTCCTAGTTATCATTATCATACTCAGAGAATATAGGGTTATACATTCCTAATATTCAAATAGCCACTTATTCTTATTGCTATTCATATTATATTCCTTAGAGTTATATTTGATTAATAGAGTACTCTACTTTCAAATGACTGATTTTATTATTCTCATGGAAATTAATCTTAATAATGATCTTATTCCTTGTAATATCTATAACAGTTATAGAAGATAATATATCAAACCTTCTAAATGGTGTAGTTTCAAATGACTCAACATAATTAAGTCCTCTATACCTTGGATGATGAATTCCAGTAGTGACACTAGAATTCTTAACAAAACAAGGAGTTCTATTCATAAAATCAAAATTTTCAGGCTTTTGAGGAAAATTAAATTTTATTCTGCACGTCTCAGCTTATATTTCTTCGCAATTTTCAATCTCCTAGCATATTCCATCTTATCTAAAAGTCACAAATCCCGTTCCTTTATGATTTTTTGACTCCTCTTACTTTTTTAGCATCCTAATTCTTAATAAAAAGCCATACTTCTCAAGAATATCTTTTACATCAAGTAAATCAATCGCCCCAGGAACTATCTCAATTTATCTCTCTACAACTTCCATAATTAAATTATATATAACTACTCTAACCTCTCAACTAAATTCTGTAAATCCTAATGACTCTCAAACACCTCCATGAATACTTTTACAGTTGGATTATCAAAATTAGTAAATCTGATCTCTTCTAAGCCATCATTTTCTTAAATAAACCTGAGTGCAGTACCAATAATAAACTCAGCACATCTCTTCTTAGGATATCCGAAAATTCCACTAGAAATAGCAGGAAGTGCAATCCTATGTTGATTTAGCTCAACAGCCATTTTAAAACTGTTCATCACTGCCATTTACAGTTTTTCATCTTCTTAATTTCTTCCACCTCTCCAAACAGGGCCAACAGCGTGTATAATGTACCGGCAAGGCAGTCTTCCAGGTCCAGTATAGGCTACTTATCCATCACTTAACCTTCCATTTTGCCTTATCCACTAGCTGCTTTCTTATTAAATAACCATTCCTCCCTTAGACACTATAGCACCTGCCACTCCTCCTCCATGCTACAAGCTTCCATTAGCTGCGTTTACTATACAGTCAACTTCTTCTCGAGTAATATCTCCTTTTACTACTTTTAAAAGGGTAGTATTAACTCTAGCTTAAAGTAGTACTCTGGATGACATTTTATTAGTTGATTAAATTTTCTAAGCTTTGGACTGGATGCAAGGTTAGTAGTTTATGGGATTCCCTGAATAGTTAAAGCACGGTTTATATGGCATAAGATGATTTCGTAGTGTTGTATACGGGGTCATGAGGGTCTTAAGTAAAAACATAGCTGGATTGGTTCTCTTGGAGTTGGAAAAAGCATTTGCCATTGAGTATTGTGATGCCTTAGGTTTTAGGATTGAATTTATTACCAAATAGGTCTAAGAAGTTGATTAGAAGTAAGCCATAGTCTTAGTCTTCGTATTTGTAGTGATTTAGAGATGCTGTTACTCATAAGGCTATACTAAAGCTAGAAAGACCTCCGTGGTATGCAGATTTGTAATTGTTTTTGGCAAGTAGTTTCTTTATGACTATTGTTAAGTACTTGAACGGTTGATATATAATTATAAGCTCATTGACTAATAGCATTGATGCTAATCCCTAGTGGAAGTTTTAATCGTTTACTGATAGGTCTATATCTAATTCCTGTGGTTGATTAGTGCAGTTGGTTATGATAGTATTAAACTTGATTATTGGAACGGAGGCTTAGGAAAGTACTTTGCAGTTTTTTATCCAGTCATAATTTTTAAAGGTTTCTCCTATGTTTTATAAACAATGCTATAAGTGAAGTTTGTCTTTTATAAAGATATTGCAAATAGTTAAATCTATATCGGAATCATTGATTGCCAGGCCTGTTCTAAAGGAGCCATACAATTCTATATATGCACCTGGGTATAGGAAGTTTATTAAGAAGTTAATTTAGTTCATTATTCAGGCTATTGGAGTATACATTTGTTATTGAAAAAGAATACATTGCTATGTTTGTTATATTATTTAGTAGTGAAGGGAACTTCAGCTTTGCTTTATGAAATTTGCGTTTAGAATTTATTAGTTTTATTGTTAGGCTTACTTATTTCTTTACTATCTTTTATTGGTTCTATAGTTATTTGTTTTAGTATTCTATTTAATTGTCTATTGCTCCTAAAATTCATTGAAATGCTCCTTAAATAGTTTATTGATATTACTTTAAAAATTTTACTTTTAAACACTACTAAGTTACTGTTAACTTTTGCATCTTTTGAATCTTTGTAGACATGCATCCTTTATACTTCTAAATACAACTTATAATACTTTATCAAAAAACGAATTTACTCTATTAAGAGAAGAACTTATTAATAAATCAATAAAATCGAATCTATCTTCATCTAATGCATGCTCATACATGCTTTATACACAATGAATGCTATTATAGTACTATGATCCTTAAAAATAGGAATAATCAATACTTTACTGTTGTTAATTAATATCTTACTTCTATGAATTTTTAAGTTTACTTATTGCAGAGTCTAATTCTCCAATTATTTATATTCTTTCGTTTTAATTTAACTTGTTTCATTATGTTTATAATTTATATTCATTGGATGAATTTTATCTTAACATTTTATATAAACTTAATTATATAATTTTACAATTTAGTCTAGGATCCTCTCTTACATAATGCCAATAGTTCATTCACACGTTTTTCTCGATAAAAGCTGTAATTCATTAAGACATAGATTAACCCTTATTCAAATCTATCCAAGATGGTAACTCTCATATTCATTATTTACTATTCTAATCTCAAAATGCTTTTATTGGTCTTTTAAAGCATAAATTATCCGTAATATTATACATTAGGTTCATTATTTTATTTAAGCCTTGCTTTAAATCGAAAAATATGTAGTTATAGTTGAATACATTTAGCCTTAAGATTTCCTCAACTAAGCATTAACTATTAAGTTAATCAACTTAAGTATCTTATTTTATTTTTTAAGTAGTAAAATAAGTATTACTAGAATCTTAATTAAACTTAAAAGTAATATTTTCGTTATTTCTGTAAATTTCATACATTCATCTAACTAAATCGGAAAATTGTTCATTCTTAAAGGAAAAAATTTTGTTTAATATACTTGGCCTACAGCTCTAAACTCACTGCACCAATCTTTCATAATGCATTATATCATCAGATTGGGATTAAGATTACTATTACAACTCCTTTTCAAATAGAGATTTGCACTTGTAGTAAGCTTGGTTATTTTAGTTAAAATAAACCTGCTTGTTTTATTAGCAAGTGCCTTTTTCTTTTAAAGTTTTATTGTTGCACTTTTATTCCATTAATATTATACAACATTTAAATAAGAATACAATAATGTAAAAATTTAAAACTTATACTTAGCTGGTAAATTAACAATAAATCCTTCAATTGGTGATGACAAAGGAGGTAAAATTTTATGATTTTACAGCTTTTTAATCCTTTTCTTTGCTTAAAATTCTGAAGTATCTATATTATTCCTTCTCTCGTACTTTGTAATTGTGCTCTTTATCCTATTAGTGTAATTATAATGAACTCTTTTAAAGCTAGAAATTGGCATATTTGCTGCCTTTAAACTTTCTCTTTTTGTGAGTAATTTTATTTGAATCCCTGGTTAAAAAACACTATTATCCTTTTACTAATCTTAACTTAAATTAGACAGCTTTTATAGGCTGTTTTATATAATTAGAGGCGATAGATCGCTGCATTACATACTAAGACCTCTTTTGAATTTATTTCTTTTATATTTTATGCTAAATTTTCTTCTGCTTTATGCATAACTTTACTATAAACTAAACATTTTTTATAAATTACATAAAGAAAAGCAGTTGTAAACCTGTAAAAATTCCACTAGCAGCTATTGCTCCTATTTCAGCTAGAAATTAGTTATCAACCGTAATTCCATACAGTTTTACGGGCCTTAGCTCTTTATCATTTTCTAGTTTCTCAATAATAAAACTTAAATCCTCGATAACTTTTGATATTTGTTCACTTTCTTTATAAATTTGCCTCTCTCTAAAACTTGTAATAATTTCAAGTAGAATATCTTTATGTATATTGAATTGCTTGTTTAGCCTAGCTGCAGCAATGGCCATAAGAATAAATACATAAAATACTCCCCCTACTAATAGAAAACAGGGCATAAAGTAATAATTATACTAAATTCCTATAAGCTTGAAGAATTAAAGCCCCATAAGAACAATAGTGACGATTATCACTGGGAAAAATAGCGAGGCATACAGGAAAATTCTTGAAGTATAAGTTCTACCAAAATCTAATAAAACTCGTCTGGTATAATACCAAGTATAAAGGGAAATTCTGTCATCAATCTTAATTCTAGGTAAACTTTTGATCAGTAGCTTGTTTCTTCCTACACTGCTTATAATTCCGGTTAAATGCTATAATAATTGAAGTTTTCTTTAGAAATCATAACATCCTGTAACAATAAAAGATAGAACTCCTCCAGACATCTGCATAGCTAAAACAAAGGACTTAAACATATACATGATCTCCATTGCATCTGGTCTAAATGAATCCATACCAAATCTGAAGTACCTTAGAATAATAGGTGAAAATGCATATAATATAGAAAAGCATCTCATTATCCATACTTGGCTATTCTTAGTGTTTTACGCTAGTTTAGATACTAAAAGTTAACAGAATAAATTAGAAGGAATGTAATTTGATCCCTCTTCCCAATCATTATTAAGAGTTTGTTAACTTAAAGCCTGCAGTTCTTCTATAAAGGAAGGATCTATAGGGTTTTTAAATCTAAATTTCAGTGCTTGTGAGTAAATTGGTAATCTGTTGAAGGCGGCTTTAATTTCTATCTATGCAATTGAATCTGGTATTTTTATTCATGCAACCAGTAATAAAGTTTATCTTAATATCGTAGTTGGGACTGTTTAAGTTTTTAGCTGTTACCATTGAGTTTCCTGTACATATCCATATTTTATAGATACTAATATTTATCGTATGATGCAAATTGTTCCTGTACAGACTATCATTGTTGAGTATTCTTATATTAAATCTGGGTTCATACTGAAAAGTAACATTGTCATAAATACCCATACTCATACCATTGTTTCCATTATAAAGAAAGCTTTTAATCCAAAACCCATATTTTTGCACAGAGGATATCCGAATAAGAGATATATTAAGGGAAGGCATAATGGGCCAAAGAAAAAGAATAGGAAATGGATAATAAGGGCTTGAATTGCATGTTTCCATTAGAAGTTAATTTCATAATTCTCATCATTTAATATTGGAGAAAATGTATTTTAAATCATTGCTTCTTATTTCTATTCTAAATACTACTTTATTTACGAAGGACTAGACAGCATATCATCCTGATTTGATAGAGTATTTGAGACATCTGAGAGTTAATCTATATGTTAAGGTTAGAAAGTTGGGTTCACTCGTGCCATTTACTAAATAATCAATGTAATTCATAACAATCTATATGTGAAAATTAAGTTCATAAATGTAATTATAGATAAATCAGTAGAATTATTTCCCTAGACAAACCGAATTAGTAATATAGTTCATTTCATGACACAAAAATGATTTATATGAATGATAAATAACAATTCGCAAAACCTCAATAATATCACAAAATATGGGAGTATGCTGTACAACCTACAGAGAAAGAACCAATTTAGTTCCAGGAGCTTAAATTCAACACTCAGATTTTCACAGGTAATCCAAAAAAGAGAGTAACCTTCACACAGATATTTTAAACTATTACAAATTTGTACGAGTATGCGGTTGTGGATAATACGGTACTGTAAGGGAAGCTATAAGGTTACCATCCCAAAACTAAAAACAAACAACATCAGGATTGCATAGACAATCTAGCTACAATATGTAGGAATCCTTTGCAGTAAAATCAATACTAAAATCAAAAGTAATGGATGATTTTGATATGTTAAAACAAGAAATAAACACTCTCCGTATGTCAGATCATCCTAACATAGTGAAACTGCATTAAATATTTGAAGATGCTAAATACATTCACTTGGTTATGGAAATGTGCACAGGAGGTGATTTAATGGATTATATTTTAGATTAAAAGGGAATAACAGAGTACAAATCAGCTTAGGTAATGAAAAAACTGCTGCATGCAGTGAATCATTGCCATACATTAAACATTTGTCATAGGGACCTAAAGCCAGCTAATATCTTACTAAGTTGTCCAGGGGGTGATGCTGATGTAAAAATAGTTGATTTTGGAGTAGCTAAACACTCATCAACTCCAATGACTGAGTTTATAGGAACTCCTTATTATTTAGCACCTGAGGTATTTTCAGGAATATACGGAAAAGAATGTGATATTTGGTCACTCGGAGTAATGCTGCATTTTATGCTGGTGCTTCGACATCCTTTCACAGGGAAAAATTTATAGTAGCTAAGAGTTCAAATTATACAAGGAAACATAAGTTTTGAGGAGAAAACTGATGATCCTATAAAATGGAGCTCTGTTTCGCCGGATGTAAAGGATCTTATATAAAGAATGTTAGTTGTTGACCCAAGAAAAAGAATTTCTATCACTGAAGCATTGGATCATCCATGGTTTTATTAAACTAGATAGAGGAAAAAGTTGATTACAAAAACTCTTGTTGATAATATGTCAAATTTTAAGGAAGGAGGGAAAATGAGGAAGGAAATACTTAATTTTATAATAAGACATTTAAGGGAAAATGAAATAAAAAATTTAAGTGAGGTTTTCACATCAATGGATAGAGAGAAAACGGGGCATATTACAGCCGATGATATCCTATATGCTTTAAACTAGTAATCTGTACCATAAAACCAACTAGATTTAATAAGTAGAAAGCTTAAGAAGGCAAAGGGTAAAAAGCTAAAATATACTGACTTTATAGCTGTTGCTTATGACACACGAAAATTAGTAGATGAGGAAAATCTCTGGGTTGCTTTCAATTTGTTTGATGAGAATAATGACGGACTTATCACTATACAGGAATTTCAAAATGCATTAGAAAGTACTGGAAGTGTTTTGGAATAAGATGAAATTTAAGAAGTTTTATTAGAGTTTAAAATGCAGGCTGATGAAATGATGGATTTTGATAAGTTTAAAGAAATTATGTCCTGTAAGTTTTATACAGTTTTCTTAGAAGAAGAGTCGCCTAATATGTCGTTGATTGGGCCCAATGTCTCGCAAGTAAGACGCAAATTAACAATAAGGCAAAGATTATCCTATAAACAAATGATTGAAGATGCAACTAAATCTGAAAGATAGTAAATTAATTGTTTAAATATTTTGCAAGTTTGTCTCCCATCTTTTATACTTGTACTGTATTTATGAATCTTTCAAGTAAAAGATGAGATTTTAATGGTTTTTACAATTTTAGTTAAATCGTATAACAGCTAGCTTATACAGAATTTGGTACTTTGGCTTAACTTGAAATTTTAATAGGGAAATTATTATCCTTGTATTTAGGATGACTGAATGATGGAAAGTTCATTTCTGGTATATGTTTTAGTTTAGGTGTTGGAAGATCATAAGGGTCTATAAATTAGGTTTAATTTATCTCAAAGGCATAATCAGGAGGTAATTCTTAATAGTCATTTCTTGATTTTAGCTCAAAATTAGGATTTTTTGCACATTTTAATTATTCCTCAATTTATATAGAAGTTCTTTAAGAAAAAGTCTTCATAGGTATTTCTTTGTCCGTTTAGTCTGATTTTATATTTGTAAGATATTACTATAGATTATTTTCTTACGAGGACAATGAATCGTAGGGATTTTATGCTTAATTTGTATTAGTTTAGAACATGTCTTTGTACTAATTCAATAAGAAAATTGAGTTTCTTTTATTCCTAGAAGCTACTGGGACTTCACTTGCATCTAATTCATCACTTTCTGAGAGCGACCTCATTTCATTAGAATTTTCACTATCAGAAGCACTTATTTCTTACTACAAAGCTTCAAATTAAGTATTAAACTCACTTTTATCATGCTAAAAAAAGGTGTCAATAAATCTATTTGATTGGCTATAACTATAACTACTGCTAGAGCCTCAATCTGCTTCAAAGTTGCCGCTAGATCCGCTACTGTATTGCATAACAAATAGAAAATGGTTTTATTTATATTGGGGAATAGAAATAGTAGTAAAATAAGTTAATATACAACACCTTGTTTTGTGAGTAAATTATATCATTTAAATAAACTTTATTGGAGTCTTCATGATCCTATCACGTTCAGCCATACATACTTTGATCTCTCTCTCTGATGCATAATCTAGTCCATTTTTGTATGTTTAATTCAGTCTTTTTCTTTTCATCATCTTTATATAATTATCTTAGGTTATTTTAGATACATCCTTCAGCCTTTATGAAATTTGCCTAAATTTATTAGAAGTGTAATCAATTTCATGCTTATTTCTAGATGCTTTGTTAATAGCTGTTATCAACTTACTAAAATTTTTATTTACAGGAAACTTATATGTTTTGCTTCTTTTCAAATGCTAAGTCTAAGGAGGATTTGGCTTTTTAAAAAACATTAATTACTTTTTAGCTTTAATATACTCTTTGTTTTAACTAAAATCGACGGATTTCCTACCATCTTGCATAACTTGATCAATAAGTCTTTTCTTAGAAAACGAATCATATGATTATTATCTTTGACTATTCAATTTAAACACCTTTACTTTAGGTTGAAACAAATAATTTTACCTTCTAAATCTACCTTAAGACGAACTTCTTCCTTTCTTCATCTTAGTCATCATATTTAATAATGTCTATTGCTGAGATAAAAGCTGTAATTGTATTGGACTCTTAAAGTAGAAGAATACATAGCAGATACTACAACATTCCTCAATTTTTAAGTAACAGAAATGCATAATCAGCTTTTGAGCAGTCTCTTTAGTAAAAGTCTAAAAGAAGCAATGCAAGACTAGGTGAAATTGATATTACAGCCATAGACAATTTTGTTGCTGTTTTTAAAGCATCACAAGATTTAACTGTTTATTTAGTAGGTGATAGTGAAGAAAATCCTATATTATTGTCTAATTTGCTCGAAATTTTATGTGAATCTCTTGAAAGTTTATATCAAGGTGAATTAAGTTAAAAGAGTGTAGTATAGAATTTATAATTTCTGATGATAGCAATTGATGAACTAGTAGAAAATGGACTTATTGTAACAAATGATCCAAGTACTATATTAGAAAGAGTTTCAATGGTTGAAGGAGGAGAAGTTATTCATAGAAATACATAGTAAGGAGATGATAGTATTTTTGGAAGGGCATTGTCTAAAGCTAGGGATAGTATTGCAAAAAGATTGTTAGGTTAATAGTAGATTATGAAATATTACTTTTTGATGTTTTATGTATATTTACAAAGAATTCTAACTTATAACAGTTAAAAACTAAGATGAAATATTTACTAGTTTTTTATATCATAAATCATATCAATTATTATTCAACCTTTTCCTTATTGCATCAGCAATTGCTTTCTTCTCTGCTTCATATGCAAAATCAAATTAATTTTAGCTGATTTTGTACTAAAATTCCACAACATCCTAAAAGAATTTATGATTCATTGCTTCTTTAGCAGAAATTCTAGAATCATGGTCATACTATAAACACTAATCCAAAAAGTTTAATCCATCATCAGTGACTAATTCCTTATTATTCTATGTAATAAATCTACTCCAAGGCTGCGGCTAATGATTCTCTAGTAGTCCATCAAAGCAGCTGTCAAGTTTAACATTATTCTTTTTTAAGTATTCTTTTAGTTTTTATGTTCCTAAAACTTTCACAATTTTGACTAATTAATCGTTATTATCACTTCCAGAGAAAAAAGGCTCATTTTTGAATATCATTCCAGCGAGCATTGCTCCTAGGCTTCATATATCTAAAGAATAATCATAAAATCTATTATTCACTAGTAATTCTGGACCTTTAAAATACCGGGTTGCTACTCTATTATGATATTGTGTACCAGGGACATAAAATTCAGCCAACCCTCAGTCAATTAATTTCAGAGATTTTTAACTATGATCTATCATAAGATTATTAGGCTTAACGTCCCTATGAATTACGCCTTTAGAATGTGCATAATCCAGAGCTTTTAATAGTTCATAAATATAGTATTTAATCTCAAATAACGATAGTGTTGGGAAAAGTACTCTAAAATCTGTATTTTCTTACCATTCAAGCACAATTGAAGGAGTATGGGAAACAAAATCCTTTATATAGTCCAATACAGTTATAATATTAGGCCCTCCTTTAACACAGTTTAGTATTTTCATTTCTCTTTGTATTTTTATGAGTCTAACGGGCTTTAGAATCTTTATAACTACTTGCTAATCAGTTAAGATATTAATTCCTTGAAAAACCTCCGAGTACTTGCCTTATCCTATCTTATTAACTATTTAGTAATCATCCTAAAATCCTCATTGCACTGTTAAATTTTAGTAATCTGTATAGCTTTAAGGCTGTTTTGTACAAGCGTCTTTATAGTATCTGGCTGTAGGATAATTAAACAGTTTATTATAGGCTTTTCTTCACATTTTTAGTGGTAGAATATTAAATTGATAGATTTAATATAAAATCTATATGGAGTTTGATATTCCACTAACTTCACAATACTTGTTAGCTATTTAAATCAAGAAATGGGTATATAAAATAACTAATTATCAACTAAACTATGGAACCATTCTTTCATTGTTTATATTTCCCTCTCTGAAACCTAGTGTCCCATACCTGGTTCAACATGCTATGTCTTATTAACGTCCCTTAGTGTAGTCTCAAATGACAAATTAGCTAAACTAGCATTTATTAAATCATCATTTTACCCATTATACAGAAACGTGGGTATTCCTTTCCTTTACTCAGGCACTTCAAACTCAAAAGCATATCCAGACAAAGCAGCTAATCCCTTTAACTCTCCTTAGTAATGATATAACCCAGTATACAAAGTCATTGCAGCTCCTTATGAAAATCCTCCTAAATAAACATTATCACAACTTTTCCTCTCCTCATCCAGCACTTAACTAATAATCCCTGCACTTTCTACAACCTATTCATTCATTTCACGCTTCCCTAAGGATTTGATATCATACCAACTTGTCATCTCCATTCCCATGTTAAGTGTAACAGGCCTTATTGGGGCCGTCAACAGTACATACTTACAATTAGGAAGAACATCAGAATGCTCCTGGAACAAAGGAGCAAATCCCTAAGCAGAGTCTCCTAACCCATGTAACCAGACCAATGTGTTTTAATGTACTTGGGGTGTTAGTACAATAGTCCCTCCAGCTCTAGTCAAAGTATGCATTATTAAAATAATTTCAATCATAGAATAAAAAATGCTTAGTTTCAAACTACTCAGAAGATTCAGCAGTCTATAACAAGCCGTATCAACATAGGATTGAAATCTTGCTTTTAATCACCTGGAGCAAATGGCCAACAAGAGTTAGGCTGCAGAAATGCCTTAAGTATCAGCCACTATGTGGGGATTGGTTAATTCTGGAAAGGTTACACAGGCTTATAAGCTGCTTCTGTCTATGCCGCAGCTGCAAATTACACCGGATGATATCTGCTATATAGCCTTCATTGAGGGTTCGTTGAAAGCTGGAAAGGATTACTGGGCCATGAATGCCTTTTATCAGTGTCGAATTTTTGGAATCGATTTAGATGCCACTGTTTATAACGAAATGTTGCTGAAACTCAGCAAGTACTAAGACCCTAAAAACTTAAAGTTCATTTTGTAGTGTATGTTAAAGGAAAATTTTACACCTTCTTTATTTACATGCATGACGATGCTGAAGGTGTGCAATAATAATAGTGATTATTAGTTTGCGGAGTAGTTACTAAAAATAATGCATAATGCTCAGTATGAAATGCCTGCAAAGCTTATTAATAGTTATTTTATGCGGCATAATGCTAAAACTGAGGATTTTTTGAACTTGAGGAAAACTTGGTAAATGATAAGAGATGATCACTTTTTTGAAGAAGGAGAGGAATATGAGTCCAGCAGTGATAAAATTATTCAATCAAACAAAATTATAGCTGGATCACTTATCAATCCTAAAGAAAATTCCTAATTTATGATGAATATTGAAGTCATTTAGCTTCCTAAGGATTTGTAAGAAAATTTAAGCTAAGAAGATTCAGACGATCAAGATGAATTAGATTAGTATTGTTAGTATTGTTTTATTTGAATGTAGTAAGTGTTTATAACAGGGTAACAAAACTTTATCTTTAACCATATTTGTATTAAAAACTACATCATACTTTTGCCTTGTGAGATGGTTTAAGTAGCACAACACTTTGACTTTACTTAAAATATTCTAAGTAGTAATTACATTTATAAACCGTATAAGTTAAAATAATAATAAAGCACAGAACAATAAAAACGATTCCAGGATTATCAATCAACAAGCCTGCAGAGTCTTTTATCCACTTTGAAAATAGGTTCAAATGGGGTTACATTATCACATTATTCGTACCAGTACCTTCTCTCCTTTTCATTATTGCATTAACGCCCATTACCAGAAAATACCACCAATACATCATATTTTTATATTAATTATTCATAAACACCGCTAATAAAATTTAATCAATGATAATGCTTGTAGGGATTGTACTTGGGTTTATATATAGCTTTAGGAGCCTTTCTGACTTACATATTTAATTTCTATTGCACAACTTAAAGTCCTGTAGTATTCCTCAGTCTAGATTTCATAGGCTTTTGTCTATTACTTGGGTTCTTTTTACGTAAGGGAGGTAGTTAGTCATCTCTATGCTCGTCATCTCCGTCTCCAATTTCATTAGGACTGACTACCTTTCTTTCCCTTTCTTTATCTACTAAATCTTTAAAATAAGCATGTCTCAACGCGTCCTTGGCAGAAATACGGTCCTCTGCCTTGTAAATCAACATTTTGGATATCAAATCTCTTGCTTGAGGAGAGACATGCTTTATTAATTACTTAAATCCAGAGCCTTATCTTGGGGGAAAATTGAAATCCATATGTGATGCTTTCTTCTAAAACTCAGTCAATACTTAAGGCTCAGGAGTTCCCAGTATATTGTGGATCTTATGAACTTAATCTAGCTCATTATTTCCAGGAAACAAGGGAAAAAGTGCGAAAACTTCAAAAATAACGCATCCTACTCCCCATATGTCCATTTGATGATTGTAATAACCATCAGTCAGCAAGCACTCAGGAGGTCTATATCATCTTGTACTTATATACTCAGTGAAGGGCTGTCTCGAATAAATGCCTCTGCAACTACCAAAATCTGCTAGCTTTAAAACATTATCCATTAAAAGCACATTCTCTGGTTTAATGTCTCTATGATAAATACCATTACTGTGCATGTGCTCAATAGCTTTTAGTAATTAGTACATATAATTTTTTATTCTCTTCTCTGGCAGATAATTACGTCTTCCTTTGATTCATTCATACATATTCAAATCCATTAGCTCAAAAACTAAAGCTAGACGTCCTGAGGGCTCATCACTAAGTAAGACTTACTACAGAATTTCTATAAGTTTCACTACATGCGCGTGAGGAGATAATCGGCGTAAAGCTTAGATTTCTCTCAAGCTATTAACCTTTTCCAATGAATCAAATTTACTCTTCATACATTTTATAGCTACTTGCCGACCAGTACGAATACTCTAAGCTTTTAGAACCTCACTGAAAGCTCCTTCACCTTTTTTTCCAATTAATCGATATTCTGGGGAGGAGTTACTATGCATTGTTTTTTTAATTTAATTATAAGAAGTTAAATAAGTTATTAAAGTTGGCTGTTTTGAAATAATTTCATCTTTTTCTCAAATAATTACCTAACTACTCGCCCTAAATCTCTGAATTCCTCCTTTAAGCAAATCCATTTGCTTTTACCAATACTCCACTGGCATATTGAATTATTGTCCAAAGTACCACAAAATAACATATACATCAAATCCTAGAAACACCCATGCAACAATAGTATAAAATAGATCATACTCCTAATCATCACCTAGAAGTATCAAGTCAATTAAAAGGGCTATTATATCCAATACTAAACACACACCGGTAGAAATTAAGTACCCACCTCCATTTCTAGTACTTTGTTACTAAGAGTTTTTCAAGTAGTCCTATGTGGCCTAACCAGCATCTGATAGGTCATTCGGCATAGATTCTAGCAATCCATGTGTTGTAGGAGCTCTCCTAAGCAACATCAAGGCAAAATAAACTCTTCCTAGATGTGTCAAATGCATGAAAATCATAAATTATCCGTGAAAAAGCATTATAAGAACTGCCGAGGCTATCAACCCAAACTCTATTAAACTTTATCAGTATATAGTTTAACGTAGATTATAATAGCTTATCTCTGCTCGCATTGCTTGTATTGCATATGCGCCGTATTGTTTTATTTCCTTTACCGGTAGTTTACTCATTATTGGATTAGAGCTTTGTAGAATCTGATTATAGCTTACATTTCCTAAAGCTCCAAGATTAAAGCCTTGTTTTTACTCTTCATGAGGGTTTTCAGGTAATAGCTGTATGGAACTCACATTGAAAGGATCTGTACTGTCGTTCATTATTATGGAAAAATGGATTTTGGTATATTTGAAGATTGTTGTATGTTGAGAATTACAGGATATTTTATGGTTTTGTAGATTGGTTAAGGTTGTATATGTAGTTGGAATAAAGAAAGTGCTTTATTTCAAAGCTCTCTTAAGTAAAATTGTACAATGGGTATCGGCTGTTTTTATTGAGAATAATCACTAATTCGAATAAGCTATAACATCAACTTAAATATTGAATACTGCTTCTTTTTATGATTTTACTATCTTGTTTTAACTATACAAAGTAATATTAATAAATATATAATCAACAAAGCCTATTATACTATAAATGGCTACCATTTTAAGTTAGAAAATGTAATTATTTCCCAACGAATAAACTCAGCCTAATATCATAATTAATCACTCCTTTTCTTATTCCCGAATCCGTCTGGAATATGAAAATTAGACTATTTTGGACAATTTTTGCAATCGCTAGATGTTACCGGTGGTTTTATAGGTTTTTTCCTTTTGACTCTATTACTTGTCTTCTCTCTTATACTCTCCATAGCCTTTTGAACGATTCTCAACTTATTATTCCAGTATCCTTTCGCGGCATCTAGAATATAAGCCTCATTAATCATTTCTAGAAATTCTTAATTTAGCATTTGGTGTGAGTTATTAGGAATATATAAATAAGGAGTTTATATGGGTACACCCCGTTGTCTTTACTTTTATGATAATGATAAATCTAAATAACTTTTTTCAATATTACTCATATTTTTTATAACTAATCCTCGAATCTTCCTCTAACATTTAAATCCGGTGGCATTTCACACAACTTGTTACCCTTCTTGCACTCCTCACAGCTATCTTTATACACATCTTCTTCTACCTTTTCAAATCAATCTGAGCATTAAGGCCTATGATAATGATTTCCATGCGCAAGAATAGGTGATCTTGGTGCACTACAGACAAAGCAGAACACCATTTTACAGTTTCCCTGAAGACAATTAACGTGATTACAATGTTCGTCTTTTAAATAAGGATATTTGCATCCTGGACACTGTGATACTTATTGCCCGTCCTTTTCAAATGATTCGATTATCTGTTTTATCTTATTAGTATCACAGTCTCCATCATGTTGTGCCTCAGAGCATTGGCTGCAAAAACTATACTAGCACTAATTGCATCGGACATTTTTATCTTATGATTCAAATTTATTCCCACATTGAGCTTTAGGGCATGTGATAAGATTGTATAGTTTTTGTATTCTAAATTGGTTATAACGGTCCCAGTCATGTTAATTCAAGTACTTTTGCAAAATAGCTCCGTTTACTTCAACATCGCAGCTGAGACATGTTATTAAGTCTTTGTTAATAAAGGATGAAACACAGCCTGTTAGGTACTGTTTTAAACATTCCTCACAACTAAAATGCAAATCGCAGTCAAAAGTAATCATTTCATCTCTGGTAAATTCTCCATAACAAACTGGACACTTTGAGCGGACTATTTCCAGCCTAGCTTTGTTGCATATTGGACAACTTGGAGGATCTACGTTGAAATAGCAACTGAAGCAGATTTAATGATTACAACTTATATTATGTTGTTATATTGTGTCTATAGGAACAGTTTTATCACATTTCTCGCAAGTTTGTTGTTATTTAGCAGCTGGTTGTATATTTTGCTATATAAATTAATTCTATTAGTTTTATTGATTTGGAGCTATGATATTGATTGATTGGTGTTATTGATTAGAGCTGTCGCACTTCAGACATAAATTTCCTTATCATTTGTTAATCATATTAAAGCAGTTTTCGCACTGTTTATGATTCGGTAGAAACTATTGCACTATGCTATAGTTGATTTAAGTATTGCATAAATCACATACAAGTTTACCAGTTATTATTTACCTGTTAACTAGATTAGAAAGGTCAGAATAGCAGTAATAATGTCCACAATTTAATCTAAAGGAGTCAAACCTAGTATTGCAATAACTGCATTACCCGAAAAGCACTGATTTAACTTAATTGCTGTTTACTGTATTTCTTACTTAACTAACAAATCCAGAGTCATGCAATTCTGATATTTTATTTATTCAATTTATAATCTCAAATTTCTAAGATTCATTTAAAGCAGCGTTTTGAGATAATGAGAGTATCAAATTTAGCGCCTATTGTGTATGCTCTTTCACAAGAACTGAATTAGATGCTATGTTATTATACAAAGAATCTTTAAGTGTTTTATATTCAATATTAGTAGCCTGTTTATTTGAAAGGGTATAAGTTTCTTAAGAGTATCCATCAAGTAAGCATTATTCTTTAGTATAAAATATATCATAATGCCCAGTTCTATAGCTTAAATATAAGACAGGGAATTATCCACTGTCCTTGGGTTAAAATTCATCTAAGCTTAAATCATCCTCATAAATGCAGCAGTGAACTATACAAACTTGTAGGCAATTAGCCATTATTTTAAATACAATTCCTTAAGCTTCAGTCCCCATAGAGTATATTTCTTGTAGATTTTCATTAATTTAATCAGGTGGGCAGAACTCAGTAATATGAGGCTGATTTCTATTCTACGCTAAGTATTAATAAGCAATTGATCTTATTTCTCTAACTAAAAGCTCATCAAATTGCTCACTAAGTAAAAGTTATTCCAGGAAATTTCTTGCATTTTATTATCAAATAGCATCTAGTAGTTGCTTTAAATAATATACAAATTATTGTCTTGTGTAATCAGTAAGACCAGGAGAAGGTGCATAAAAGGTTTATTA
Organism: Condylostoma magnum; assembly: GCA_920105805.1. Lineage (NCBI taxonomy): Eukaryota > Ciliophora > Heterotrichea > Heterotrichida > Condylostomatidae > Condylostoma > Condylostoma magnum. The sequence continues at coordinate 38,039 of CAKKTI010000007.1, forward strand.
TTATTCTAAATTTTATATAAAGTGCTATAGTATATCTGAAGGTGTATATTATCTTATAAAATATTCTAACAAGTGAACTCCTATAGCTCTATAGTAACAATTTCCGTCTCCCCTAGACTTCCTTCATCCTCCAAATTTCTATTCTAGCGCATTTGATATTGTCTTAAAATTATTACTATGCCTTTTAATCATTCAATAACTAGACATAGGAAGTCTTTTTTATCCGATAGTTGTAGGATACTCGTCGACCAATTATTCTATCTAATTATTTTGCTAGTTTATCTAGAATGAAGGGTATTCTACTCTTTTTACATTATTAGAAAAGTCTAAAATTACCTTTAAAATGTCTCCAGATTTAACATTTTGACTTACAATAGACTTGTTTATGTTTAATCTATATTGTCCATTGACTTGTTATACAATAATAAATTAATCTTATACATCTAAGACTTGGCATTACATCTCTTACTCCTACTATTTCTTCAATACAGGATTCTATATACTACCGTCTTGTAACCTCTATAAGATAATAACATCGCCAACCTTAAGATCATTATACCTGGCTCTTCTATTATCGTAAGAAATGATAGAATAGTTAATGTTCTATTTCTATTGCAACTCCTCTATAAATACTTCACAACTCTAAACCATAACTCTAGTAACCTTACTCTGCATTTCTGTATAATTGCTCATATTTATATAATTAAACATAAATTTCTTTGTATAACTATCTAAGATCGTCATCCCTCGATTCAATTTGATTATCTTGTAAACCCTCTTACTGAATTTAAGCCTCGAACTCTGCCTTAGCTTCATTATATTACTACATAATATTAGGGAAATGATACAACAGTATTTCATCGTATATTAAGTCCCTTAACCCTCGCATAGTAAGCAGCTACTTCTCGAATTGAAAGTCAAATCTAGACACAGGGACAGCAGAAGGCTCATCTTCCGGACAATGCAAAGACTCTAAATAAGGGTGCTCTAAGATCTAATCAACTGTATACCGCTTGTTAGGATTAAACACCATAATCCTTTTCAGTAGATCAATGGCAAGTGGGTTAGCATCTCTAAAAACAGTTTCAAATGGCCTACCACGTCGTTTTGGAAGTCTAGCTACCTTTTCCCTAGATCTAGCATTAGGAATTTCTCTTATATCCTCGTCACTAGGTGTTCCTATAAGGTTAAATATCAAGTCTACCTAATTCCCAGCTTCAGATCCTGGTAAAATTGGCTTTCTGAGCAAAAGTTCTGCCAATATGCACCCGATCGATCATATATCCATTGCTGTTGTGTACCTTTTATATGCCAACAGCACCTCCGGTGCTCTGTACCATCTAGTAGCAACATAATCTGTCATTTCTGTAATTTTTACCTTTACATCCACAAAGGCTGCCCTGGCTAGTCCAAAATCACAAATTTTCAAATCGCAGTTTGAATTGACTAATAAATTCCTAGGCTTTAGATCTCTGTGCAAAATGCAGGCACTGTGCATATACTTCACCCCTCTAACCAGTTAGTATAGGAAGAACTTGCAGTGCTCGTCTGATAAAGGCTAAGGTGACTTAATAATAGAGCTGAGATCGGTTTCCATGAGTTCATTTATGACGTATATTTCATCAAATTCCTCACGAGATCTAGGAAGCTAAATCCACTTTATTCCTATCACATTTTCGTGTTGAAGCAATCTCAAAATTTTTAATTCTCTTAATGTTCTCTTGGTAAAAGTGGAGTGTTCAAAGGCCTTTTCGATCTTCTTTATAGCTACTCGTTCCCCTGTGACTGTGTCCAAAGCCGATACTACTACTCCGTAGGCTCCGTTTCCTATGGTCTCAATTATATTGTAGCGTTGGTCTAATAGGAAGGTAGAACCCATTACTTTAGTTGCTTTTCTGTTTGAAGCTGAGGGACCGTTTGCTTGCGAGACTGCAAATTAATTGTCGCGCTAGCTACCCAGTCTAGTGGCCTGTTCCATTTTTAAATGAATCAAATAGGTCTAGTTATTGGATCCTTGGAGAAGGATTTGGTGGGGTTGAGGTAAATGGAGAGATAAAAAGGGGTTGGGAGATTTGTTTAGGTAAATGATATTGATTATAGTGTAATTAGGGTAGATGGTGTTTTAGATTAATTTATATTAATGAGTTTAGCATATGCTTTTTAGGTAGATTTGCTAATATAAGGGGTATCGCTCCTTTTTAAGAAGGTAGGATGAATAATATAAATAGTTGGATTTAGCGGGTAAATTAGCTGGTAATTCGTTCTATTTTAATGGAATATCTTAGTAATATGTTAGCATAATAAGTGAATGAATTGATTTGATATACTAGCTACCCAAATTAATGTTATTTATATTTCTATTACAAAGTTTATATCAAAGCAGCCTTATTCAAGCTAAATAGGTGGCAATTATACAAGGAAATACAGTACAGAAGTAATCTAAATACTAATGAAGTAAAACGATAATAAAAAGTCCGTAAAGATTTACAACGTTCTTATCTTGATATATAAAAAGGCTCTTTATAAACAAAATTCATTCAATGCAAACTGAATATAGGTGATTAAATGAATATAATTAAACTAAACAGTAAGCCTTTATATTGTATTATGTATATAAAATAATCCAATTCGCTTAAAACGGATATTGTCCCTTTATATTATGCAAATTATAATTTTAATCTTATTGTCGCAAGCTTTAGGCATCTAGCCTGATAAACTAAAAGCTCAGTTTATCTAACTCACTTAACAAGATCAATCCCAGCAACAGTAATAATAACAGCAACCGCTTACTTTCCAATAGTAATTAATCTAAGCTTAAAGATAAATGAACTAATCAATCGCTAACGCATCAAATGAGTTTATATAAGATATGATACCTGTTACTAGAACTATTGTTTAAGAAACAATGGAAATGACTGAGGAAGCAATATAGTAATCGTTAAGTATTCTACAGGGAGCAATTCCAGATGAATCATTTGAGACTATTAGTGAAATGGTTTAAGAACTAGGAGAGGAAATTGCAGAGTTTCAATAGAGTATGATTGAAGAAGTAGCCTAAAACCTTATGAATATAAACAATGATAATGTAGGAACTGCTAATATTGTTGGCACTCAGATAGCTGCAAATGCAAGTAATACATTGAGAAGTTTAAGAGGTTTATATGGAGTAAATCAGGAAAGCCAAGAGAGTAGTTGATCTATTTATTTTAATTAGAATTATCCCGCTTAAAAATATGTGTGAAGTTAAATCGTAATTTCTCAGTGATCCTACTGAGGAGATTTAGTACTTAAAAGATTTTTATAAGTCTGATGAAAAGGAAACGAGAGAAAAAATAGATCCAATTGAAGAAATAAAGTATCTAGAAGGAATTTACTAGTAAAACTACAAGACTCCCTCTCTATTTATTCAAACCAAGAGCGAATAAACAACAAAATGTTTAAAGAAGAGTAAAAGTTTCACCAATATACCAAAATAATAAAAGATAACACGAGCCTTTAACATCATTAAGAGCAACATAAAAACGGACAGGAATCTTGATTAATTAAATAGTTTATAATTTTTTATTCATTAATGGACTTGTATCAGAATTAAAAGCTAGCATTTAAAGATTATATGAGGACTAACCCATCTTAAAAGACTGCATAGAAAAGCCATAATGATCATGCAAGAATTAAGCTAGTTGTTAACTCATTTCAGAGTAATAACCTTCCTAATATATAAAAGGCCAATAGTAGGTAAAATATTATTAATGGGAAAAGAAATAAATTGGGTAAATCAAGAAGCTCAAAACTGGTAACTATAAAAGAATAGCCTTAGTCTAAGTCATTTATTGAATAGAGTGGCAGTCACTATTAAAACAAATTGAATTCAAAGTCTTCCTAAAAGGAAAATAATAGCGTTACTATTGACATTGATAATTAAGTTTATTTTGAATCACTGTTTAAATAATTCACGAATAGTTTAGCTAGGTGCAATTAACAAGATTTTGAATCATATATAAATATAGCTAGATTTTATTATAGCTAATGTATTAAAAAGGTTCCATATTTAACTGATATTTTTAAAGGAATAATCGAGATATATGAGAATTATATAGATAATTAGTAGCTAAAGCTTGTAGAAAAGCAATAACAAGAGTTATATTAATAGTAATGCAAAATTCAAGAGATTCATGGGTAATTGTAAAATTAAATAAAGATTTACGAATAATTATAGATTAAATTCAATATCCAGAAGGATAAACTATAAAGTACATTATAGCATTAAAACCATAAAATTAGTAAGCTTTTAAGTAAGTGTAAAAAGTCTTAAAACTTTTAATAGGCCCTAAAAGCAAGGGAATCCATATTCATAAAGATATTTAATAGAATAAGTGAATCATATACCGAAATAGACAATATTTATGAAGAAGAACTAAGTAAATTTATTGCAGAGAACCCTGAACAAGCAAGCTTGATGAATTAATTTACACAAAATGCGAATTTTCGTTATAATAATCATTAAAGAAATACATTATTAATTATTCATTAGCCCTATAATTTTTGATAAAGCGCGTGTCCTAAATCTGATATTTTGAAGCTCACTTGCTCTATGAGAAAATGAACAAAAGATATATTTAAACTTTTTCTTCAACTCTTTTATCTCTTTAGATTCACCTGCAGCAATCGATTTCGGGATTAAAACTCCTTAAAATTTAACAGCTTCCATTTCTTGTTAAAAATTACATAAACCCTTATAAGCAAAAGGTATATTTATTTTATAGATACTTTTTACATTTTTCGTTGATAGATCTTTATTCCTAGACAGTATATTTTTTAGTAGTTATAGATTTATCATTTGTATTTTACGAGAGTATGCGAAATTTGATAGAAAAGTGTAAAGATCAGCTATTTTTAAAGTCATTGAATTAACCTTTTAATTAAAGTTGTTTATAGTAAAACATAATTAATCAACTCCCATTTCAACTTCATTTAGACCCATTATAGTCTTTTTAATCAATTTTATTAGTTGTACTGATACAGTCTTTTAATCATGAGTTTATATTATTGATCTAATATTTGGATCTTAGTATTCAGAATACACAATTATCCAAAAATATAAGCAATCCTTGAGCCAAGAGTAAGATACTCTGAATAATCCACACAATGCCCAAACCAGAGTCTTTTTATAATTGTTTCTACTCAGGTTTTACTGAGTGATTTAGAAGGTAGAATTCCTTTAGCTTGATAGTCAATGCTCATATAGGTTATTAGACCTTTTATAAAATTTCCCCGTAAAAGTTATATTTTCTAGATTTCAAAAAGCTTTGATTCATACAGGAACTATAAACATAGCACTAACTATGCTAAAATATACAAACTATGGAATAGAATAAATAATAAAAAATATTCTGGTTAAAATCAAGTTTAATCTTTTACTTGGTTTCAAAAAAGCAATAAAAGGGACAAGAGAGCCTATAATCCAACTAATAGGAGAAGGCATAAAGATTAGAATTCCATACTTTTCATCTCAGCTCCATTTATCTAAATGAGAAATTAATACAGCAGTATACTCACTGTCCATTCTTTTAATTCTTGATTCATATTCATAGTTAATAACAGCAATCAGTACATGTAGAAGCATAACATAGCTTATTATCAAAAATACTCCAAAAAACCCTTCGTAGATAAGAGCTGGGCTTTTGAAGGACTCCATATCGAAAATTCCCAAAGCAGAAGAAAACAAAGTCCTTATTGACAGGAAAAATGATGAGAAATTTTCATTAACTATCTTATCATGCAGTAACGCTGTTGCAGTACTTGCAGAGGCAAATAAAAGTATAAAGAATATGATATTGAATGGAACTACCTCTTTTATCATAAAGTTTAGCATTCGTATTAAAGGCCCTATTGTTCTATGAGTAACCATTATGCCTACAAATCTAAATCATACTAAAGTCAATTAGAATCCATGTAATAAGGAATTGAAGGTCTCTGGATTTAGAAAATCTAGTAGTTTCCCTTCCCCCATAGTATTTTTATTCAATTCTAGCATTAGAGAGATCATAGTGAAAAACATCATGAAGTCTACTATCTTAAACCCATCAACCATATATCCTCTCTTGGTTTTATATCCGTATAAAATGTGTAATAGCTGCTCTATCATTACTCCAGTGATAAAAAACTGAGAAACTCTTAGGCAAAATGTTGCTCTTTCTGATTAAGTTACGTCGTACATTACGCCGTCATTAGTAGCTATATTAATCATCAATGTGTAAAAAGAAGCTAATACTAGTGTTGAAACTGCTTAGGCTGAAAATCGTAGTTTACAGCTTTGAATTCACTGGTTTAACTGGAAAATATACTATTGCTTAGCTTTCATATGCTTTAAAAATTATATTGATTCATTAGAGCCTAAAGGAGAAGTAATAGATCTGTATAGAGTAGATGCAAATAATACAGAATTACTTATATTTTAACCCCATCAAATTTTCTATACATAGTTTTCAACATCTTGTGCTTCTAGTAGTATGTAAAATCTATTTATGGCAATTACACTCATAATTTTCCGTCTATGCGAATCAAGCTGGTTTAAGTGGAATTTTAGTATTGAGTCTTCTTTTAATTACTTTTAGATTTATTGCCCTAGCAGTAAAAAAGTGTTTAAAGTCTAATTGCAAAGGTTTTTATGTTCTATTATAGTTTTATTCAATTTTTATAAAAATTCACAGAATAAAACGATAAATTTCAAATGATTTACACATGCTAAAAAGTCAAGTCCTCTTTTAATCATTGAATTAGCCTTTTAGCAAATATTTTTAGTATAACGGTAATTTCATTCATTTGGTTTAATCCAGGATAAAATTTCTGCTACATATTCACATTATGTTGGATCGTCAATATAACTTGCTAACTTATATTAGATTTCTTTCTACTTTAAGCATTGTCTACAGTATTTGCTGGTAGAAAAAATGACTGAAATTTTTAGCATTCCGTTTAGTATAGACTCTTCTAGTTATTTAGCCCCATAGTACTTATTTCCCAATTTCTGTACTTTTATGGCAGCTTCTTCTTGGTTATACTATATCAGCAATGGGATAGTAGTCTTATCAGTCTATATTTCGTCTCACTCGATTATCCTATGCACTGTTTTTGTATGATTTAGTTTTAAATATGCTTCTAGTATACTTTAATGAGATACTTTTTGATTTGCTTATAATATAGTAATCTTTTTCTAAACATAATTTTGATCATGAATCTGTTATCTTCCTTATATTTTATTAAAACACATCTATTTTTTACTTTAAGTTAGATGTCATATTTTTCTCAAAAACTATAAATTTGAGCCGGCTATAGCATCTCTTAAAATACTACTAGTAAGATTTATTTTGTATTTCTCAAAAGCAATACAAGCTAACTCATCTTTTCCTCTTTAAAGTAGTAGTTTTAAGGCTTGTTTTTTATATAATTTTTTATCAATTAGGGCCTCTTTGTCTTTTATTAATAACAGTAAATCTTTTCAATCATTTTCCTTTAGTAAAAATTTTATTAAGGGAAGAATTTTTATATTGTAAAGTTGGCTTTTTAGAATAGATTTAGTAAGATCGTGATTTTTTTCTATAATATTATCTATTAGCATTTATTTTGGTAAAGCATATCCCATTTGCTGTAACTTTAATGCTAAATCAATGTCTCCTTTGCTTAAAGCTGTTCAAATAGCTTTGCCTGATAATAAAAATAATTAATGTTTTGCTTTAAACTAAGAATTACTGAGTATATTAATAGCCTAGTCTTTTCTTCCTATTTAGATGAATACTAAAGCTTTCATACTTTCATTATCAGCATGTTCTTATTCGTTTTATTTCAAGTTCTTTTGTTTGATTATGCCTCCGTCTAAAAGCAGGTTTTATGCGAAAAGGTTAGTTTATTGTGTAAATGCCGGAGCCTTCATCTGTATACTGTCTATTAGGGGTCTTTATGTTTTCTCAGGGTCTAAAAATTTGTTTAACTCTATCATATTTTACTTTATATTTAAATTACTATATATTTACTATCAATTGATGTGAGTTTATATCTTAAAAGGAAAGCTTAATGAAAGATAAATCGAAGTATTGAGTAATTTAATAGTTTTATTTCAATTGGAAGAGTATAATAGTTATTTTACTGCAGAGTTTTGTCAAAATTACAATTAAGGAGAGAAACTTTTTGATTTGTTATAATTTTCTATGAAAGTTTAATACAAAATATACAATGCTATAATTTGTGTATGAGCATAAAATCGATTCAATTAAGTTTACAGTGTAATAAAACCGTTTTAATTTCAAGATTTTCTATTACTTTTAAATAGAATTAAACCATTATGCAAATAAACTACAGGAATTGATACATTAGGTCAACCATAGTACTTAAATCGATTACAAAATGACTGTTAAAACAATAAATTTATTTCCCTCATTCATCTTCTTGACTTTCCTTATAAGCTTGCTCTCTATACTCTTAACAAGCAGCACAACAATTACAAAAGCAATGTAGAGCTACTTCTGGCCAATATTCCCCACTTAAATGATAATGTTCTCTAATAATTTATCTATTATAAGCACATCCGAAGCACAGACCAAAACATGCTATTAGACAATGCTTTACTGCGGATTCTCCATTCATTTTGTTTATAACAGAGCCTTGCATTACACACGAACCACCTGGTATAGCTCCAAGTAAGCAATTAGTTACATTGTCAAAGCATCCAAAGACTGGCTCGTGCCAATTGATGAGCTCCTCAGCATCTTAGTGTTTATCTTTAACCAGAGGTTGTGTATCTCCTGACATATTATGTTGTTCGTTTTTTAATAAAATTGTAATTTAATTAGAGCTATATACAATCACTTATAATTATTCATATTTATATGCATTAAATTACACATAAGCTGTCAAATCTGTAATAGTTCTGTTATTCAATAAAATGAAAAAGTATTACAAAGATTCAGTACTTAATAAGGATTATTCTTTAGGATCTCGTGAGTCAATGGCAGAATTATCGCCTCCATAAGTGAATCCACCTATAATCACTTAGTCTAACCCTTATGGTATGTAACTAATCCCCTAATAAAAGCGCAGGTTATTTTAATGATTGTCTTAAATCTGCTATTGCTTTTATAGTACATAAGATACTGATTATTCTGAAATATCAGGCTAGCTTTTACCTGAATAAACAGAAGATTGCTAAGGATTAAAGACCTTAGTACTAGATTTAGATGAAACTCTTATTCATAGCTCATTTTCCAATAACAGTGTTCATGATGTAGCATTATAGGTTAAATTCAACGGAACAATTTACACGCTTTTTGTTGCTATAAGGAAAGGACTGAGAGAATTTCTAGATAAGATGAGTGAAATCTATGAACTTGTAATATTCACAGCAAGTCTGGCCATGGTAAGCTTTATTTAGTATGCTGATGCAGTCATAGATTATATTGATCCAGATTTAAAAATAAGACATAGGTTATATAGAGATAGTTGTAATAATTTCAATGGAACTTATGTAAAGGATCTTTCACGCCTTGGAAGAAAATTGAAAGATGTTATAATAATTGATGTAAGTTTTATGCAGAATTCCCCTAATTCCTACCGTCTTTAACCCTAAAATGCAATTCCTATAATATCATGATTTGACAACCGGTAAGACACAGAGCTAGTTAAATTAATCCCGGCATTAGAAAGCCTAGCTTAAGTTGAGGATGTTACTATTTATATAAAGCCATTATAACAAAAAGGAGTCCCACCCAATGTGTTTTACTAGCATTTAACATAGTAAACAGATGATAACAATGATTCGAGTTTTTCTGATATTCCCCTGGTAGAAAGTCCTTATAGAGCTGATTTCAACTCGCCTATAGGAGCGGAAAACAAGCATTTTGAGTTTAATGACGATCAAAAAGATTGATTTTATTGTAATTTTAATTATGGCAATTAGGGTTTAATTAGTTTAAGAGGAAATAGATATACTAGAATTGTAAAATTGAGTAAAAACAGATGAATCAGGAGCTATAAGCTCTTTTATTGGTATTACTAAGAAATGATTCAATGGTAAAGAAGTGCTTAGATTGGAATACGAAGCATATAATGATATGGCCCTTAAATAAATATAAGAAATAGCATAAAATGCAGTAGATAAATGAAGATTACATAAGATTTGCATAGTTCATAGACTTGGTGTAGTTGGAATCGGAGAAGCCAGTATTGCTATTATTGTTTCTTCAGAATTTAGAGCATAAGCACTGGAATCATGCTCATTTATTATAGAAGAAGTGAAAAAATAAGTAGCAATTTGGAAGAATGAGGTTTATACAGATGGAAGCCAATGGAAAATTAACAGTGAATGGAATCCAAGACACCTTTGCAGTTAAAAGTATTAATTGTTCTTATACCAATATCTTTAAATAAACCTATTAATCCATCCCGATAAAATATGTCCGCTTCAAACTACATGTCTAATTCAAGTTCCTATTAAATGAGTCTAAATACAAGCGTTAGTAATAAAATAGACTAAACCCTATACCGCTAGGATAAACGCTGTACAAACTGCAGCTAGTAATTTGGATGGGGATTAAAAAAGCATTTATGTACATTCTGTCTACGAGGAGTTTGCAATGATTGCTCATCTCAGCGTATAAAGAACTATGCCATAGACAGAGTTGGACGAATATGCGGCAATTGCTTTGCAGTGGTTGTAATGGCTCCTGATTAAAAGGAGGATAGTGACCAAGAAGCCTAGGATAGGTTTGATGAAGAGGCTAAAATAGAGGAAATGAAAATGCTTATAGAAGGAGAATGTTAATAATTGATGGAAGAGTAGGAAATGACTAATTCTTTATTGAGTTAAATATAGGGATTGAGGTAAATGTGTAGTTAGCTAGATGAGTCTACTAAGGATATAGAGGCGGAAAGAGAGGTTTTGTAATAGTAAATATACAGCAAGGATGAGGAGTTAGAGAATTTTTATAATTAATTGTCATAGAAGCAGAGTAAAGACGGGTTGGAAAGTCATAATAAAGACTTAGTACAGCTTATGGAAAAGAACAGGAAGCTTAATGATGAGCATAACAACCTTCTTGCATGTAAAACTATAGTAAATGAACTATAGACTAAAATTATAGGGTTAAGGCTGGATAATAATGTGATTAAATAAAAGTCGTAAAGACAAGTAAGATCAGGGTGTTGTTAGTTTAATTAATTAGTAAATAAGGTAATAATAATGTGTTATACAGTAGCAATAGAAATCATTTACAGAGATAATAAGGCATTTTTAAAAGGTATAAATAAATTATTAAGACTAGTTACCAGCATCTCCGGCATCTCCAGCATCTCCAGCACCTCCAGCACCTCCAGCTTATTATGGCTGTAAAGCTTGCATGATTCTTCCCATAAACTGCTGTAATTATCCGGCTAATCCTTGTAAAGCTTAGAAAGCATCACTAGTTTGATCCTGAAGAGCATCAGAAAGGCTAGCAGCGGTTTAGTTGTTATAGTCTGAAGTCTGATCAACAAAAGTGTTGATATAGTTTTGTAAATCTTCAACTTAGTCGGGGGCGAATTGAGAGAAAATTCCTAGAGATTATCCTAGTCCTTGAGCAAGTTGGGCTAAGGTTTGGTTAGCAGCACCGGCAGTTCCGGGTACAGTTTATTCGATAACTTGGTTAAGAGCTTAAACGATAGCTTCTCCGGCGTTGTTAGCAGCTTATGCAGCTTCGGTTTCCTCAGCTGCACCACCTTCTTCCTGCTGTAAGAAAGAGTTCTTGAAGATTTGGGTCTTTGATCCGAAAGCAAGGGCAATCATGAGTAAGATAGCGATCTTGTTCATTGTATTTTTATTATTATATCATTAAATTAGCTTCCTTTTAAATTGGACCTAGCCGTTTTAAGCGAAAAAAAGGGCTTTTGAGGGTAAGATGAAATTATAATGTAATAAAAATTTATATAAAAGGTAGAAGGAATACCAGATGCACAATAGATTCAAAAAGTACACTGTTATTACTATGATTTTCAGATGTGTTTCCATCAGATGTGGATTTAAATGTTAAATTTGATTAAGGAAAATTGACATGAAGCAGCTTTGATTTTATGATATACTAACTAGGGACTTGTGGAATTGCTGGTTTGAGTCATCATTCTCTTAAAGTCGTCGAAATCAATTTCACTTGCTTAGTTTTTGCTTCATTGTTTGAAAACTGATTACATTTAGTCTGTTTAGCACGCATCGCCTAAGATGAATTGTAATTCTTGTATAGATATTCTTCCACTGTTGTCCTTATCATAAAGCTTGAATGCAGCTTCTAGTTGTCTCTCATTCAGAACTTTGGATTCATCTAATGTAGCTGCTAAAAATTACGTATAGTTGATTCTGCCATACAGATCCTAATCACAGTACTCTAGCATATTATCAATGACTTCTATTAAATCTTACCTACCAACTTAATTAAATCCTTGCACAAAATCGTCTCTTTATAAATGACCATCTCCATCTTAGTCAAGCTGATCAAAGAATTACCTAAGATCATCAAATTCTTAACTTTAACTCCACTTGTTAATAATCATTTGCATGGTAATTTACTTTAAAAAGCACATATTTTTGTACTGGCTTAAATTATTAAAAGCTTTATGGGCAATCTTCTTATTTAGATTTATTAAGGAACTTTTTCTCTTAAACCACAGATCACTTAGCAATTCACTAGCAGAAGGCCTTAAATCAGGGTCTTTACATAGCGTTTTTATAAGTAATTGTTTTACTTCTTTTGAAATGTTAGTTCATTCCTTAGCTTAAAAGTCAAAATTACATTTGATAATGTTTTTCTTAATTTAATCGATAGTATTTCCTTCAAAGGGAGGATTACCCGATAAAATCACATATAGAATAATACCAAAGCTTCAAATGTCTGATTTTGTCGTATAATGTTAGCCTTATAATTATTCAGGACAAATGAAGAAAATATTATCACAGGCTTCGTAAATGTTAGAAGTTTTATATTATTTAAAAACATTGCAAAATCCGACAATTTTTATCTGTAAGTTATCATCCAGTAGTATTTAAGAAGGTCTCAAACCTTGATGTATAACTCCATTTTAATGAGCATAGCTTATAGTTCTCAATACTTCATACATAATCTTTGCAGCTCTTTATTCACTAATTGCATCATGACTTAGTATATAATCAAATAACTAGATGCCTTAAACATACTCATACACAATTGCAAACTACTATTGACTCCTGAAGATTTCTATTATTTACGCTAAATTAGGGTGATCTAATTCACTGTACCTCTGCAACTTTTAAAACAGCTCATCTAAATCATTTTCCTAATACTTATCTATATTTAGCATTTTAACTATTCTTATTGTCTTACTAATCTTATCTACTGCTTTGTAGAAAGAATAAGTGGGAGTATCCTTTAGTCTTTGTACTAAATTGTAGTTTTGTTTTAATAAACAGGAATTAACTCGGAAAAAGATAGCCACTGAACCTCTTCTACTGGAGATATGACCATTACTGCCTGAAACAGGCCTTTGAATTTAATCTAAATTATTTAGAGTTTAACTCTGATAAATTTATTATAAGGCTTCTAAGTTAGGTTCATTATCTACGAAGATTTCCTATTGAGAATGCTCTGATTCTGGAGTTAGTTATATTATATACTGTTCTTCTTAATCAGCCTAGTTAATTGATTAATGCTGCAGCGGAGGTTAAATTATCCCTTAATTTTCCTAACTATTCACCTGAGAAAGCTCATCTAAATTCCTTAAATTACAACACCCCATTTAAAATGATTTTATTATAATTTGATATTAAATGAAGCAATGATATAAAGCTTAAATGCATATACTACAATTATGTTTTTAAAGCCTTAATAAAGCATTAATCTAAGGATATATTTTAAAAGCTTTTAAATAAATGTCTTATAATCCGGAATACAAAGGCCGATTAAGTGACTTTAAATAACGCCTAGACGACCGTCTTTCAGCCCTAAGGGAAAGTAATCGAGTTTACAGTAATTCAATTTAAAGTCTAAGAACAAGAGAGTAGGTTTAATCCCGACAAGAAATACAAAGTCCAATCCGCTAATAAATATATGACAAATTTAGACAATTATCCCCTAAGTCCAACACTTCAGTATATGAGAGTAGAGACTTCCTTAACTAGAGAAGAGTGGCATCCCCTCTGGCTTAGTATAACAAAAACCCAGACAACTTTTTTAATGAAATGTATCACGGGAACTCACCTCGCAGGCAACAAAACTTTAGTTAGAGATACAACCTCGGCTCTATATCCAAATAATCATTGGAAAGTATTTTGAAACTTGAGGATATTTTAAAAATGCAGGACATACTGAAGAACTTTGAGCAACACGAGAGCACCCTTACCCCTTCCTACGCCTAAGAACTTATAAAATTAGCTCAAATCATACAAACAAAAATCAGCTACTAATTTATTTTCCCAACTTACTCTCCACACATTTCCTTTATTCTTTACCACAAAATTCCATTGTAGAAAGAATAATAAATATGTTATCGAAGCTTGTCCTCATAAGCCTTCTGGTATTATCTTTAGCTCATGATTCCAATGACTGGAAATCTCGTACTATTTACCAGGTAATAATAGATCGTTTTGCCCGTAACAACGGCGACACCAGTAACTGCTACGATCTCCACAAATTCTGTGGAGGAGGTTTCAAGGGTCTATAAAACAACCTCGACTACATCCAAAACCTAGGATTCGACGCAATATGGATCTCCCCTGTTGTGCAAAACGTGTATCAGGATGGCAACAGTGATAACTACGGGTATCATGGATACTGGGCCCAGGATTTCTATTAAATCTGTTCTGAGTTCGGAGGAGAACAGCAGTTGCAAGACCTGATTGCCGATATGCATAAACGTAACATGTGGGTTATGCTGGATGTAGTGGCGAACCATGTAGGTCCTATTGGAGAGCAGTTGTAAGGAGTTGGATCAATCAACCCATTCAACAAGTCGGAGTTCTATCACCCTTATTGCCCCATTACCAACTGGAATGATCTGAACAACGTTGAGAATTGCTGGCTTGCTGACTTGCCCGACCTAGATCAGAGCAATAGCTATGTAAGATCTGAGTTGATCAAGTGGGTTAATCATATGGTTACAACTTATAACATAGATGGAATTAGGATAGATACCTGCGTTGAAGTACCCGTCGATTTCTGGTATCAGTTCACTGCATCCGCTGGAGTTTATAGCATATGTGAAGTTGATAATGGAAGCATGAGCCTTAATGCCATGTTCTAAGGACCTGCTGATGCTACTTTGAATTATCCTCTATTCTTTGAGCTTAGAAACATGTTTGCGTATAAACAGTCTTTGTAAGATAGGGCAAGATACGTGTACAATACTTCAAAATCAACATTCAAGGATATCCATTTGTTAGGAAACTTCGTAGATAATCATGACAATGCCAGATTCTTAAGTGTTAATGGTAACAAGAACGCCTTTAAGAATGCCTTAGCCTGGTCTATGACTTATCCTGGAATTCCTATTGTTTACTACGGAGATGAGCAAGGTTATGCTGGTGGTAATGATCCCTATAACAGAGAAATCCTATGGCCTAATCTTGGCAAAACTGACTCTGATATGTATACATTTGTAACAAAAATCGTCAACTACCGCAAGGAATTGCAACTCTGGAATCAAGACTATGTTGAGAGATATGCTTTAGACAATTTCTATTGCTTTACCAGAGGAATGGGAATGATGTGCTTTACAAATGATACAAATAACATTCATATCAATGTTACTTATCACCCCTATAAGAATGGAGATGTACTTTGTAATATCTTCTATGACACTGACTGCGTCACTGTAACTTCTCAAGGGATGCCAATTTATTTAGATAATGGAGAAGTCAAGCTTTACAAGCTAAAGGGCTCTCAAGAGGAAATTGACTTTGAGTAGTTTAGTAAACTTTAGTATTCAATATTTGTAGTTTTTTGTGAAACGTAGTAAGAAAATGTGGTAAGCTGAGATATATTCATAATAAACAAAATAATAATACTAACAACATTTTTTCTTCTTCTTCTTTGCCTGCTCTTCATTCAATACATGTGATTCTGTATTAATATTTATTCTTTTAGCCATTCGAGTCTGCATCCCTGTCTAACCTTGTTTACTTCTTTCTTTTCTGAGTATATTTTATGCCAATTGCTCAAAAACTTCATTAACTCCTTGCCCAGTTTTAGCACTTGTCATTATATGAGGTGCATTTATCTACCTAGCATACTACTCTGCCTCCTACTTATTAATATCCCTTTCCCTTTCCTTATCACATTTGTTACCGGCTAACACAATAGCAATATCAGGATCAGCTTAATTCTCTAGTTCTCTCACCCATGAAATCACTCTATCAAACGATGCTTTATCCGTAATATCATAAACAATTAGTGCCCCGGAAGCCTATCTATAGTAATTAGGAGCCAATGCTCTAAACTTCTCTTGTCCTGCTGTATCCCAGATATTCAATTTCACCTAATTTCCTTCAACATTAATTGTTTTATTCAAGTAGGTTGCATTACGGGTTGACTTTTCATCTTCGTTAAATGTATCGTTAACAAATTTCAGGCTTAAGGAAGTCTTGCCAACCCGGCCCTCACCTAGAGTTACCAGCTTATATTCCTTAGAACGCTCCATTTATGATTTTCAGGCTGTTTGGGAGGTTTAAACCATTATAGAGTAGAGATTAGCACTTGTTAATTGGTTGTATAGAAATATAAGGAGTTAGAAGCTGTGAATAGGAAGAGTTGTATGTTTGATAAGAGAGAACCATGGTGGGGAATTTTAGCCAATAAAATGGTTATTAATAAAATAATGCAAAATAGTCATTAAAGATAGGCACTTGCTACTAATTTTTTGTATTTACTGTAAAATCAATCAAAGAGCAGTCAAACATATTAAAAGTTTTTGTAGACATTAGAATAGTACAAGTTGAATAGGTGAATTTTAAATAGAATCGATCTAGTTACTTTATGCTAAAGGGTTAAACAGATTTTTAAAGAGAGCCCAGATATCCTTATCGAATTTAATCAATTTATCCCATAATAGTATCACTATAACTCCGAAGACTCTAAAAAACGCTAAGCAAGTGAGTATTTAGCAAGAGTTAGAGTAAGTTATACTTAGTAAGAAACACAGTCCCAGCCAAATATAAACACTAAGTTAACAGAGTTATTGAAGAAGTAATTGCATCAGGAAATAACTTAGGAATAGGCTAATAGTTAAATCAATATATTACTGAAGGATTACCCAGATTTACTTAAAGGTTTTTACGAATTTTTACAGGAAACTAGTGATGCATAATCACAGCCGTAGAAAAAGCCTAAACTACTAGGATTTATATTAGAAGATTATTTAGATTCTGATTTGATAGATAATTTTACAAAAAATGAAGAAATTTTAATCAAAAGAGTACAGAGAATTCTTGATATGAATGCGAAGAGTACAGACTTAGATTATTTCGGAGAGTTCTGCTAGGTAATAAGTTTATACCAAAACTGTGTTATTTTAAAACACGAAGCCATTGATCTTATAACTCCTTTATTTAAACTAACCAAAGCATAGAATTTCTTAAAAAGAACAGGAAGATGAAATATAGCGTAAATGCTTAATGAGGAAACAGATAGAACAGTTTAGAATTACTTGAATTAAATATTTGAAGCCTTGTAGGAAGTAATTATTTCAAAAGAAGCTCAAAGAAGGTAAAAAGGTTATTTCTTCAGGCCATGCAGCTAATAAGATAAAATGAACATAAATCATCATGGAGCAAGCTATCATGAGTTTATTAAGCCCAAGCCAATATTAGACCCAACTAAAGTAAATGAAATTGAAATAAACAGACAATGAAGCAGTATTCCGCAAGGAAGTGAGGATTTTTCCTTTTTAAGGATGCGTAAAAATATATTTGAAGACGCGATTTTCAGATGTGAGGATGAAAGATATAATTTAGACTTGCTAATAGGACAATCTGAGTCAGTTTACTAAAAGTTGAGTCAATAAGATTAGAAGAACTGAAGTCTTGCTAAAATTAGAATGGGTCCCCTGTATTCAATATACGGAGAGTATGCTGAGCAGATAATTGAATGTTTAGAGCAATAGCCATAAAAGACTATTCCGGTAGTTTTATAGAGGCTGGATTAAAAGATAAAAGAGTGGAAATACTAAATGAAGCCAGAATTTGAGAGAAGTTGGTTCAAAATAATAGAGAAAAATTTTAGTCGTTCTTTTGATCATCGATCCTTTATATTTAAGTAGAACGAGAAAAAACTCATAGCTAATAAATGAATGATAGCTGAGGCTATAGAAAGGTTTAATAAGTAATATTAAAGTAAAATAGAGTTTTAGATGTATTTAAAAGACGAGTAGTATAGCGTAGATGATTATACATTTTTAGGAGGTAATAAATACAGACCTTTTCTTAACAGTTTTGAAGGACTTTCTCATGAATTACCTCTGACTAATAAAAGTTCATGTGATGAGTAAATGAAAAAAGATTTTATGATTATTAATTAAGACAAAACGATTTAAAGATTACCGTATTAGAACGCCTTGGATATATGCATTTTACCTCATTTTAGATTAAAGTTTGAAAAGGTTGATATTATACTTGACTGCTTTAGGCTTATAATGACAGCAACTGATAAAATAACTTAATTTGACAGAATACGAGGGTAATAGTGGTTAAATACAATAATTGATCTAATATAATAAAAACCATAATCTGAGTAAATTGGGGATTTATTAGACACTGAATAGACTGTAAATAATATCCATAAATGGGTTGATATAACATAAAGCATTAATTTAGAAAGCTAAGATAACGATATTTAAGACCCTATCTAGGATGTAATAGAAATTAATATAAATCAGTACTTTAGAGCCTTTGTACCAATTAAAAGCAAGTTCAACGTAATTTACGCTCATCCTTAGTTTTATTACTTCATAAGACTTTTGTATATATTGTACGAAAGATTAGCAATGCTAAAGCATTTGATTAATGATGATCTATAAGTTTATCAGTAATTCCTAACAGCCGTTGATCATTCTATAAAGGGGTTCATTGATTAGAATAGATTTGAGGAGGAGTGCAGAGGTCTACTTGGATAAAACTCTTATTTACTCTTTACCTTTGATAAGTTAACTAAACTAGCAGCCAAGACCTTCCATCAGCTAACCCAGCATTAGTATATTGATAAGTACCTGCGTCTTTACTAAAAATACAATTTGAAATATTAAAGTGAAGAGTTCTACTATAATGAAATAGTTTGGCTTTCTAAAGAACTGTAATAGCCTATTTTTAGAATTTTATGGCAACCTAAGGTAAATGTGCTTAACATAACTTATATTGAGAATCCTTACGATTAGCTTTCAGACATCAATGCAGTTTAAATTTATTCCGAAGGTTTGTTTATACAGTAGGCAAAACAACTCACATGCTTAAAAAATTTAGTTGAAAAGTGTAGACCATTAAATACTTAAATATAGGCTACAAACGGTTTAGTGCTAGGATTCGATGCAAACAGCTGGAAAATTAGATTTATACCCCGGACTGAGGATTTCATAACAAAAATGCATAGTATATAATGGGACTCTTAGGTAATTGTTAATGAGAGATCCTAAAAGAGCTATAAGGTATCCAATACTGCATCCTATATTCAAAAATGCGTCCAAGTTTCCGAGAAGAAGCTAAAACAATTACTTAATCTATATTCTATTTAAATATAATTAAAATGAAGCCTACTAGAAAGGAAAGTTTTAGATAAAATGAAATTGATTCCTCTGCCAATACTGATGTTGATTAAATTTGAAATCAATTAGATTAGAGTAAAAAGGACATTTTGGGAAGCTAAAAGAGTGTCTGGCTATTTGATTCTAAATGAGATATATTTCTTAATATACCAAGTTTATAATCAGGGTAAATACAGTTAGATTAGAGTAATTGTATAAATTTGAATTATTATTGTAGAAATAAAGGCAACTTTACGATAAATCTATAAGAATCTACAATAATATACGGAGATGATGCATTTTAATTACTATCTTCATTTATTTTTGCATCTTAAAGAGCTGCTAGTGGACTAATTTTGGCATTTTAATCTTAATCTCAAATTATTTTTGTTATTTTCAACGATTAGAAGGATTTAGAGCTGTATTTATAAGGATTAATTGAAATCTAGAATAAATATAATGGAACTATAATAGAAACGGATAATTTTAGCTATGGAAATGTAATAGATATCAGAGAACTAAACCCAAACCCTAATTCACAATTTAGTCAGCATAAGGTCACTTTTATTTCTTAAAATTCCTCATCTCGAGAAGAATTCTTGCTATTTGATAGATCAATTGAAAGTTTATGCGATGCTGCTGATGAAATGATAATGTCAGTGGATAATTCTGCTGATTATACTAATCAACTTATAATCTAGTAATATGTTACAGATCTGGTACTTGAAGAGTACTCTTTGCGACTGAGTAATCCATTTCATTAAATTAGTCTTTAAGGAAAAGATTTAATTTGAAATAGAATAGAAATTGATTACTTAACTAATGACCACTTAAATTTGTAATCAGTTGATTTCTTACAAGTATCAAACTATTTATTAATGGAATATGAATTTGGGGATTATTACAGTGATTTACTAGACTCATATAAGATGATGCAGATACAAAATATTGTCGTATAAATGCAGTTAAAAGATATCGCTGTATTTATCATTAATAATAATACTGACATTAGTAATTATAACAATTCTACATTTAATGAATCATTAATACAAGATACTGAATCAATCCAGTTTGGGGAAAAGAATGCGAAAAAACTTAAACAACTAGAGCGTAAATTACAAAGACTAAAAGAACAAGAAATAGATAAACAGCTATCAGATAACTCTGGTGACCCATGTCATTGTTTAATATATTAATATAAAATGGGTATAGTTTGTGGAGTCTGTGTAGAAAATCAAAGATAAAGTAATCCTTTTTAAATTGTTCAATATAAAAAGAAAATAAGAGATTACAAACCAACAGCTGTGGAAGATTATTTTAAAATTCCAATAATACAAACATTTGAATAAAGAACTCGTAAAAAGCCTAAAAATCAATAAGTGTTTATCCCTCCCACTATTTTAGACAGTGAATACAAAGAAGCAATGACAGCTACTATTTCCGAACGAACTCCTACAAAAAGAGACAAAGATTTAATTCACTCTGCCCTAAACCAAAACTTCGTATTTGCAACTTTGGAAGAGGAGCATATTAGTCTTCTTATATCAAGAATGAAACTATATGAACTCGGCCCAGAATAATTAGTGGTGCAACAGGGATACCCTGCTATAAATTTTTTTGTTATATCTTAAGGAAGATTATAGGTGATTATTAATGGTGAGTGCAAAAAAGTGCTGAAATAAGGAACAGGGTTTGGAGAAATTGCTTTAGTTCATGATACTGAGAGAACAGCAACTATTTCTACTTTAGAATTTGTTGAATTATGAGGATTGGATAAAACATCGTTTAGAAGTGCAGTAGAATCAATAAATGCAGCTAATTATAAGGAAAACAAAGCATTTATTAATAAAATTCCTGCATTTAGACTATTAACAGTTGATTAGAAAGATGCTTTGTTGGCCTGTCTTGTTTCACATAAATTTAATACAGGGGACAATATCGTAGTTGAGGGAGACCCTGGGGATCTGCTTTATATAATAAAAGAAGGGACTGTTGTTATACTAAAGGGAAGCTAAGAGATAAGGAAAATGGGGACTGGAGAGTTTTTCGGAGAATAAGCTTTGCTTTATAACACTGTAAGAACTGCTACAATAAGAGCTATTGGGTTTGTTAAATGCTTAAGCATTAATAGAGATAATTTATAGATAGTTCTAGGGTCACATTTGGAAAACATTATTTATAAAAACTCAAAAAGAATTAGTATTGATAAAACAGACCTTAAGTCTTTAGACTTTTAATAGATGGAACGATTATTAGATGCTATGGAAGTTTTTAAATACTAAGAAGGAGAAGTTGTTATACCTTAAGGATAGCTAAAAGGAGAAAAGTTTTACATTGTTTTAAAAGGATCATTACAGAATTAGTTTAAAAATAAGTAAGTAGAAAATCTTAACTGTATTTTTACTAAGTATATAATTGGTTAGATGAATAATCAGGTTACTTAGGGGGATTATATTGCGCTGGAAGAATGCAATATGGCTGAGATTACTAGAGAAGGTTTTGAACAGTCTATTGGAGGGTAATTGTCTGCTATGAATAAGCAGAACTAAATAATCCAACAACTAAAGAAAATCATGATTTTTAAGCTTCTCGGCCAAGAAACTCTGACATGTCTGGCAGATTTAGCCTAAGAATCTACCCAATAAAACGGTGACTGTATAATCGAATAAGGCCATATCTAATCTAACTTATTTATAATAAAACAAGGAACAGTTCGTATTATGAAAAACAACAAAACAATCCGCGTGTTCAATAGGGGTGATTTTATAGGAGAACAAGGCTTTCTCTTAGACTAGCCTAGCAGTTATAAAGCAATTTGTTAAAACGATGCAGAATTCATCTTTTTCACACGATAATAAGCCTATAGCTTACTAAACAGCTAAATAGACTAGCCTTTATAAAGTCAAATAGCCCTCTTGGACAAAAGCATACACATTGACAGCCTGATTCCAGTCAGCATGCTAGGCCAGGGTTCTTACGGCTTAGTATTCCTAGTAACTGACTCCTCTATACAAAACTTCTACGCTCTGAAAACAATAACACGTTCAAAAATAGCCCTTGCAAACCAGTACTAGAACATTTAAAACGAGCGTGAAGTCCTGATAAGCATAAACCACCCTATGATTATCAAATTCTACACAACTTACAAAGACTATCAACGAGTTTACTTTCTAGAAGAAGAGGTAAAAGGCTTAGAATTCCACGAAGTATTGAATGAGATGCAGATCCTTGACGATAAGAAAGCCATGTTGTATACAGCGTGCATAATCCTAATGTTGCAGCACCTCCACGAGCGGGGTATAGTATACCGGGACTTAAAGCCAGAGAACATAATAATAGACGAGTTCGGTTACCCTAAACTCATCGATTTTGGGTCTTCCAAGTTTTTAGAGGATCGCACATACAGCGTTGTTGGAACTCCGCATTATATGGCTCCCGAGATCTTCACTATGGCTGGACATAGTTACTCAGTGGATCTTTGGGCATTAGGAATAGTGTTATATGAATTCATATGCGGAGAGGTTCCATTTGGGGCGGATTTAGAGAATACTGAGGAAGTATATAAGGCAGTAATTCAACATAAGGTGGTATTTCCAAGACATGCCAGTAGATCAGCTGCAAAACCACTAATCGGGCAACTGCTGAGTAATAATCCGGCGCTTAGGAGTGGAGGGGGGTTTGAGAAGCTGAAAATGAATAAGTACTTCTAAGGACTTGACTGAGACTAATTGGAAGCAAGGCAGGTGCAGATGCCTTATATACCTGCTACACAGGATTATAAAGAATTAGCAAGGTAGGCGATTGTTAATAGAGTAAGTCTTAGAGAACAGTTGACTATTGAGGAGCAAAAGGACTATGTTAATCTCAAAACAGATCTAACGAATAACGAGCCTCCTGGATGGGATGACGAGTTTTAGTATATTTTAAATAAATGGGAGAAAGTATTACTAGTTCTTGGAATAAATTAGAGTATATGATATAGAGCAATGGGGTTACTAGAGCTCCTAGTGCAGGTGCTTTGCGTCCCAGGACTGTAAGGAAAAGAGGGAAATTAATGAGAAGTCATCAGTCTTCAAATATAACACCTAAAAGAATGTTTTCAGAGTTTGTTGATAATAGCTCAAGGCCGTATACTGCAAGATCTCCATATATGATGGAAGTGAAATTGCCTGGGGCAATTTCTATCAACTAACTCTAATTGATATACAAAGCTAAATGTCAGGATCTAGGAATTCCTATACTTCCGGAGTAGTAACGAAGGTTTTTCTAGTTTGCAGTCAAAAATTTAAGAAAAGGAAGGTTTAGACTGTAAGAGTCTGGCATTGGCCCCAAAACAGGGAGAATTATTGGAGAGATTCTACGTACTAATATGAATTTTAAAAAAATCGAATTAGGAAAAAACACTATGCAAGATTAAGGAGCTCTGAGTCTGGCAAGATCCATATCTAAGAGCTACTAAATAATTCATTTAGATATTTCAAGTAACAACATATCGCCTGACGGAGCATATAGCATACTCAATTGTCTGACTGGCCATGTTTCCCTTATAAGCATAGATATTTCATCCCATGAAGGCTTGCATAGAAATAGAATTGGAGGAAAGGGAGCTATGCCCTTAATACGAATGCTTAGGGGTAAAACTATTCTTTAATTTTTAAATTTAGGAAGTACATCCCTAGGAAACGAAGGAATATCTGCTTTATGTCAGGGATTATCTGGAAATCAAACACTACTGTATCTGAATATCTCCGGTAATCAGATAAGTCCCAGATAAGCAGAAAATGTAGCCATAGCTGTAGGAAGTTCTAAGCTTATTGAATTGAATATAAGTAGAAATAAGCTAGGAGCTGACGGAATTGAGCATATAACCAATCTACTATAAGGTAACTACGGTAAAACTTGCATTTTACAAAAAATTAACTTATCTGAGACTGATTTAAATGGAAAAGCTGCTGCAAGGCTGTTTCTAGGCATAAAAACTAATTCTAACTTGACTCATATATGATTAGATAACAACAACATAGGGTAAAGTGCAGCAGGCGTTATTGTTTTCTTTAACGATAATTATGTATTGGAGCATTTGAGTATGTCGCGTTGCGAGTTAAAATCAGAGGGAGTTTTGCTATTCTAGGAAGCTCTTTAGAAGAATAAAGGAATTAAGTACTTGAATCTATCTTATAATCACATTGATGATGAGGGAGCTGAGGCCATTGGTATAGGACTAAGCAAAAATAATACACTAAAGTTAATCGATTTAACCGGAAATAGGATAAGGGATGCTGGGGCTATTTCTATTGCTTAGGGAATCAAAATGAATAAGGTACTATAAGGAATTATTTTAAGAGACAATAATATAAGAGATGAAGCTGGAATGCAATTCGCAGAAATCAGTAGAATATGTAAAAACCTGTTTAGAATGGATTTGAATTACAATCCAATTAACTATAGATATGTACGGGAAATTAAAGCTAATACTTAAAGCAATAAAGGAAGTTTCAAAAAAAATCTAACTCCAAGGCTTTAGTAGTAAATTCAAACTTTATAAGTACCTGATTATGCATTTGAATCAATTAAGTAAAATATTGAAAAAAAGGCACAGGAAAAAGAAGCTATCATTAAGAAATTCTAGAGAGATTAAAGATAACTTAACAACTTAAAAGTATTAGAAAGTAAGAAGTATCAAGAGTTAAAGGTTTAATTTGATAGTTATAAATAAGAAAGCAAAACACAAAGTGAGTAGTTAGAGGACATAAAAAGAGTAAGAAATATTCAAAAAATCGAATAAGATCGGCAAATTAAGTAAAAGTCTTTATAAATAGCTGAAGTAGTATCAGATATAAGAAAAGGAGAAAAGTATAAAATGGAGCAAAAGGAACAATTCACTTTGAAGCGAAATTAAATGTAAGAAATAATTGATAATCTTTAGAATACGTTGAAACTAGAGGAATAGATGAAACGATCAGCATAGAAGCATTTAGAGGATTTGAAATTCAAACTAGAAAATTTAAAATTGTAACTGAGGTAGCCTTCCACGTAAAGGGCAGCTTAAAGAAAGGCTTAAACTAATAATACTTATTTAGCGTCGGAAAGATTAGCAAGGCAGCATAAAAAGCGAAAAATTAATAAAGTATCAGATAATAGTTAATTTGTAATATACTTAATATAAAATAGCTGTTAAATTGTATAAATCTGAAAAGTAGTTTTGAAATAAACAATCTATTTATTACTTATCTCCTAAAAGCTAAACCATTTTATGTTTAATCGGAAAATAAACTAGATTTACTGGCTATTTACCAATAAAATCCTTATATTATTTACATTTATCATAAGATTTATCCCAAATCTTCCTCAATTAAATCCTAAAAATTACTATAGAATAACTAACTCACATTTCTCAAAATTTCTAATAAAATGTGTTAAACATAAAAGGAATTGATCCTAAAGCCTATAACAATTAAATTTATCCAGATTCTACTTCTAAATAATTGGAATACTAATTTACAACCATAAACATAAAATGGAAGAAAGCTTATATACCAATTCTATAAAATAAGTCTCTTTTAAAACATAAGGTCAATCGGATGACTCTTACATAATAAGGAAGCCATCCTATCACAGTACAATAGCTTCTACATTGGAAGATATCAGTTCTGATGATGAAGTTGAGTGTAATTTTCCTTTTCCCACCTCAAAACTAAACTTCGACTGCTTTACTTCTCCAAATGAGTCCCTTTTTGAGCCTCTCGATTAAGAGGAGTATCAAAATTTATAGATCCTACAAAATAAGTTAAAGGATTTACTAAGCGAGCTAGAAGATGAGATTGTTCCTGTAGATGTTCAGGATGAGATAGGAGGAATGAGAACTGTAAATCTGCAGCTTCCCTCTAATAACTCTTTAATGTCAAGAAGAAGGAACTTTGTTTTGCCGCCCGTTTCTACTTGAAATTGCTAATATTATAAGTTTGATGTTATTATGGTCTTTTGTTTTATAAAGGGTTATTAACTGTATTTGATTATTTGAAAGCTGTTATTATAGTAAATAAGAAGGCTTTAGAGTACTAGCTTCATAGTGATGTAAGCTTGATATAATTAAGATTAATAAAGTTACTATTTATGGATTACAATGTACATTTGTATATTTTTATTTATTGTTGTGGGTATTAATATAGTATTTAAACCATATTTCTCTAATTTTAATAAATTATAAGATACTTATTCATATTATCAAGACATTTAAACTGTTAAAGTTTACAGTTATTCGATATCAAATCCTAATTATATTAAAGTAGTAATAAACAACATTTTTTACAACTATCTGAATAAATTATGGCGGGTTCTTTTAAATCTGGTAGACGGTCTAAATCTTTTGGAATTCATTTGTACTAATCTATTAATTTCGGATTTAACAGGTGATTATTTAGTATGTCGTTCAAGGCTTTAGCAAAATCTCATCTTATTCATAAAATTTGGAGGAGGCTTTCTATCCTTGGTATTGAAATCAAAACTATTCTTTAGAAAAGGTGAACTGTTGTTTAAAGTTGATTGTTTTGATTAAGAGCTTTTGGTAGCAATTAGCCTTTTATCCTCGTTTTTTCCACAGTTTAACTTTTATAATGAACTTGCTAATTTTTTCCTATTTTACTTTTCCTTTTATCGTATAACTGTTATTTACTGCGAAACTTTATGTATATTTTCTAGATAATTGCTTATATTATATCGTTTTTATTTTTCCTTAGCTATTTTTTCCTTATTCTTTTATTTATTTTCAGCAGGCTCTACTGATTTTGCTCTAATAATCGTATTTTGAATTGACTTTTTCAGTATTTCTGTTTCCTATAAATTTTTCATACGTTTATTAATTCAATTATCCTTTATACCTTTATACTACTTAATAATATCTTATTTATATACCCTTAACACCTTTTTAGCAAAAATATCCGACCTAATAGCTAATAACTCTCCTGTATTACTAATACAAACACAACTATTTTACCTTTTACTATCTTCATTTTACATTAACTCATCAAAACCAAACATCTCTTGTGGTACTTTTATACAAATATTTAATCTCTAAATATTTTTCTATCGTTTAGGATTTAATCTTTATGGAAAACCCATTCTGACGGTTTAAACAGATTGAATTACCTTTTAACTTATTTTAAATTCTCCTGATTTAGCAATATATACAAACTTAGGCTCTTCACCTTACTAATAGACAACTTTATTCCTTTAAAAGCTCTATGAAATAAATAAATATGCAAGTTTTACAATAGCATTCCGTGTTAATTGATCAAACGGAGGAATTTTCCTTAAAAATTCAATTTTTTGGTTAACTTATCGTTCATGCTGTACTTTTAGAATTTTTAAATAATCATTTTTCAGAACCACTAAAAGAGTAGAGTTTTCAATACATTAAATACTGGCTTATCTAGGCACTTTTTTCAGCAATCCAATTTCCCCAAAAGAGTCTCCTTATTGATAAATTTAAGTTTCAATCATTTACTCAGACTAAGCTTAAGGCTTAATTCAATCTACAGGAAAAGGTTATAGTTGTATTAAAGGGTGATCCAGATTTCCCATTCTCCTATGCTAATTACTTCTCTACTGTGTTATCAAAAACTCATTGTCTTAATCCTCAGAAGAGTAACTTTCCTCTTACTCCTCTTCTTCTTAATGATAAGACATAGGAATTAATACCCTAACTTATCCATCTAGTACAATATAAAATGCATCTGCTGACTCTCCAAAATGAAAAACAAATTCTTCAGCTACGAAACAAGAACACATCATAACTTTACACAGTTGTTCTACTATATCACTGTTTTAATGCTGTTGAGTTAGTTATTGAAAAAATTATATATTTTTAACCTAGTTTTACAGTACTTGAATATCCTTTTTACTTCGTCGATTAATTGGTTTTAACAATAACTATGTAATTAACTAATTATCCATTTATAAATTAGATTATTTTGCAGCTTTAAGCTTAAATCTGAGGGCTTCTAACCAGGCTGAGTTTATTTTAGGTTTAAGTCTTTTATTTTGAACTTTTACTTCTTATAACCGTGTTTAGAATCTTTAGATTTCATCATTAAGAGATTCATTACTTTGCTGATTATTAGCTCCATTTATATAGTTCATTAACTGATCAATTGGTAAAGTGTAAAGCTTCTTAGACTTTTGAATGAATTATTTAGATATTATGCATTACTTTTCCTTAGTCTTACGGCACATTGCGCAACCCTTTTTTAGTTTCTGTTTTACTGATTTTAATTCGTTTATTATCTATAGTATTTCTTATGGGATAGCATCCTAAAATTTGAGTTTGTTTAAATGCACATAGACATTTTCATAGAATAACAACTTGCTTATCTCGTCACATGTTTTTGATAGAATCTCTGAGTTAAAAATCCTAGAAATCAGTTCATTTACCTCCTAACTTGCGTGTAAAAGGGAACTATAACCTTTTACAAAGGAATTTAATAAAGTTCTTTTATTTCTGAGTATAATCTAAGCTAATTGTTTGTTAAAAACATTAACTTATTTGTAATAAATGCTATACAGAAGATTACAGTTGTCTTATAGTGCCAATAGTCTAACATTATTAATAAAGTTTTTATTTATAAAACTATCAGGATAAATCAACTGTTCAATATAAGGCAGATTTGTTATATTTTATAATTTCAGCTGGAAGAGTTTTATATTGATGCTATAGATCTATTGCAGGGTTTAAATTACATTCTCTTATATAAAAGCTTATTAGTGGATTTGTTAGGCCCTGTTTTGAGATTATTAAGCCTTTGGTCTTCGCCTGGTTTTACGCCCCATTATTATTATCATTTCTGAAGTTGTATCGCTGTATTTGTGTACTAATGATGGTATTGTAAATGAATAATTTCAATAATTAAAATCGTTAGAAATAGCCCCGCAGGAAAAAGGAGAAGAAGTATGTTGTAAAGAACAATAACCTAAGTGAAATTATCGACTAAGCAGCCATAGATATCCTTAAAATGCCGAAAAAGAGCAGTGTTAAAAGGAAATTATCTTAAAATAACGTGCTTAACAATACCATTGGGGATAAAACAAACGTAAGTTTGTCAAAACAACTTAATTTAAGTCTTGAGAATGTTACCAACTAATTTGGAATTTTTAATAAGCCAAGAATCTAATCAACCAGAAAGCAGAAAAAAGGTAAAAATTTGAAAAAAATGATTGATGGAACCTTGTAATATATACAAAAAGCAAAAAAGTATAACAAAAAGAGGCTCCTAAAGCTTAGTTAAGATCTTGATTAAACTAATTCTAAGCAAGATTTCTATGTATAGCGTCAAAAACATAAAACTAGAAAGACTTCTAATAGTAAATACGCAGGAAACTAGGATAATGCTTCTCAGCAATTTTTCACTAGATCAAGAGTCAAAAGTATAGAACGGTATCCTTCTACTGGAAGATCCTAAAGCAATACAGAACGTTAGAAATCTGAGTTAAATAAAACAGCACCTTTAAGCGGTTCTTCACCAAATCGCAAGCATTTAAGGCGAAATAATACGAAAAAGAGTATAGATATACAAAAGTAATTGCACTAGCATAAAAAACTGAAGCGAAAAATGGATGAAATGGCTATTTTGAAGTAGAAAAAGGAAAAAGGAGAAAGATTATTGCATAAGAAGTAGAAAGAGTACTATTAAACAGTTTAAAACGATCATTGAATAAAAGCAGCACCGACTACTCCTTAAAGAGCTAAAAGAAGGCCTTATATACCAACTTTACAAATCTTAAGTAATTAGTACTCATAGCCTATTAGTAGTTTATCTACTCAACGTTATAATTCAGACACCCTTAGAAACCATGCAGCTACTATCATACAAAGATGGTATAGAAATATACTTAAAATAAGGGCTTTGTATACTGAAAGTGACGTTTTTAGTACTGAGGATAAAGAAGTTGAAAATATAATGAATCATTTTGAGGATATTCAAAATGACGAGGAGGAGGATGTTGACGATATTGCAGAAATGCTACAAGTATAAGGAAAAATCTTTATAGAATAATACGAGGCTGTTGAATATATGAAGAAGAAAGACTTAAAGGATTTTATACAAATAGCTGAGGAAATATAACCAGATAATAACGAATTGGCCTAAGTGTTTAATTATCTGATCTCTAAAAGATATGAGCAGATAAAGCAAATGGTGCAATAGAATTTGAGTTTAATTGGCATTGAAATATAAGGGGAAAAGGAAATAAGTGAAATTAGTTCAGAGGAGGAGTATCCTAGATCTGCCTCTGAGGATAAAGAAGACAGGATTTAAATTATACCATAAGAAGAGGTTAGTAAAAAAGCATGTTAAAATCAAATCGAAATCGTTAATAAAACTTTTTAAATGATAACTGTTCCTGTAGTCTGTTTAGAAATCTTTAGTAAAAAGGTCCCTGCTTTGAAATTTTAGTCGATTGAGCTGATAGATCTGCCTTGTATCATAAAAGATGAAAAACGAGAAAAACCTGATTCATTAATGTTTGCCAGGTTCGAGTAGGAAAGAAAGAAAAATCCTATATTAAATGAGTCTAATGAAAGCGGTAATATGCTTAATTTTAGTAATTTAAGTGAAAGGGAAATATTTAGCAATTTAACTCCAGATGATTTGGCTTGCAGTGCGTCGAATTCGGATAATGAGTAAATTGATCCGTTTACAGACGAAATTTAAAGGCTGCTCGGAGAGTAAAACTTAAGTAATGAGTACTCAGACTAGGAAATGGAAGATTCTAATCTATTCTACTAAAATTTAATATAGAACTAATAGAATAATAGAGAAACGTAGCTTAATTTATTGCCTCCTCTTGATTTAAAAGATATTCATAAGCCATATGATACTCAGCCAACTGTTTCAGTTGAACAAGGAATTTTTAATGATGATGCTACCATTGTTAATTTTGCTATATAAGTGTTAAAGGATAATTAATAGCGTATTTAATACCATATGAAGAAATAAGAGATTAAAGAGCATGATATCATACATTAAATAAAACTTTATATAAGTAAGTAAAGTAAAACTAAGTAATTTCTGCAAAAACCGCCAACTAATTTAATACAAATTCCTAATTTAGAACGACTATCTGACTAAACACGTTAAAACTTGCATAAATCTAATGAAATCCACAGTGAAATGATATACGACTGTATAAATGAAACTTTAAATCAATACCGCAATACAGATCTATAGCTCCCTTTCACATTCACATCCAAATGCTACAATAAAAGTCCAACCAAAATACAAAAAGAAACAATTTCCAGTCTGAAACAATGAAACGAATTTAAACAAGGTCAACTTCCCTCCTAAGATTTAATACAAGACAATGGTATGGTTGATTACGTTGAACTTTAAAAAATCCGCGAGGAAAACCTGGCGAATCTCTTAGCTTTTGAAATTTTATCCCATGACGACATTTTCACGAATTATACAAAAGAAGAAATCCAGCTAATCTTTGAACTTGAGTCTAACATTTTTCAAATTCTAGTAGAAGAAACGCAAAATTTGTTTGTATTATAAGATTAACTAGGAAAATGGCGGATGATAATATTGCCATCCATATCAACAAGGAGCATCTATCTGCCGATCTAGAGTTAGTCCATATGAAAATATAAGAAAAAATAGAAGAGTTGAACAACTTCAAGGAAAGTGACAGTACAAGAGATGAGCTCATGGATCAATTCGTGCATTTACTAACAGTTTACTTTGACTATAACACTGAAATAGCGCGTTATATAACCAAAATGTTCCCTCCAGCCGAAGTTTTCTAGTTTATGCAAGCAAGTGACACTCCTAGGCCAATGACTATAAGAACCAATACTTTGAAAACCAAGAGAAGGGAGTTGGCATAGTCGTTGATTCAGAAAGGGGTTAATTTAGATCCTTTAGGGGAGTGGAGTAAAGTAGGACTTAAGATAATTGAATCCTAGGTTCCAATAGGAGCAACTACTGAGTATTTGTCAGGAATGTATATTCTTTAACAATCTTCTAGCTTTCTACCTGTAATGGCCCTTGCTCCGAAGGCAGGTGAGAAAATCTTAGACATGTGTGCTGCTCCTGGGGGTAAATCTACACATATCGCCTAATTAATGAGAAACTAAGGGGTTTTAGTAGCAAATGAAATGAACCCTTAGAGAGTTGTAAGCTTAAAGGCAAATATATACAGAATGGGAGTAACTATAGGAATTGTTACAAATTACGACGGAAGGAAAATCGTTAAAAATGTTTCTGGCTTTGACAGAGTTCTGTTAGATGCACCGTGCAGTGGGCTTGGCGTTATCTCTAAGGATCCAACGATAAAGTCTCATAGAACTGTGAGAGACATCAAGAAAAACGCACATTTGTAAAAGGAACTTCTATTAGCTGCAATTGATGCTGTCAATGCTAAGTCTAATACTGGAGGATTTATTGTGTATTCTACTTGCTCTATAAGTGTTGAGGAAAATGAACAGGTTATACAGCATGCTTTGAAGAATAGAAGTGTTAAAATTGTTGAAACTGGGCTAAAAATAGGGGAGTAAGGCTTTCCTAAGTTTTAAGGGAAGATATTCGACTCTAAAATGACACGCTGCAGGAGGATTTATCCGCATACACTTAATATGGAAGGATTTTTTGTATGTAAATTAAAAAAGATAACTAACAAGCTACCAGAAAATGCATCACAGCCTCATAGTGGAGAAAAAAGGCTAAAAGTCAAAAAGATCTTAGAGCTTTAGAGGAAAGAGGAGGAAAAAAAGCAGGAAAAGTAAAGGGAGGAATAAGAAATGATTGAATAGGTGAAACAAGATAAAAAGGTAAAAAATGAGGAAAGGAAAAGACATAATAAGAAGGATAAAAAGCAGGGGAAAATTATGAAGAAAAAGCACGCGAAAAGGCTTATAGATAAGGAGCTCAACAGCACCAAAAAGAAGAAAAGAAAGCGATCGAAGGATAGTAAGGTAGAAAAGCCAAGAAAGAGAACAAAAGTTTCTAGTTAGAATTAAATATGCCTAAAAATACTAAAATTATTCCATTAGGATTTTAGACATAGAATAACACACTAAACAATACTGAAAGAACTCCAATTGCAAGAAAGAGGCTAAAAAACAAAACACTTGCTATATTAAATGATAATTAAAAAGGGACTCCAACTGCCAATGTAGATTAACTTAAAAAAGCAAAAACACCTTCATCTAAAAAGAATTCATTTAAATAAAGCTTTACAGAAAACCTTAATAATAAAACATAGAGACATGCTACTGAGTAATTTAACCCAGAACAACTTTCTACTTCTATTCCTATAGGAATGATTCACCCAAATTGGAAAACAAAGCAAATATGAAATATTATTGTTGCTGTTCTACTAGTATATACTGCAACAGTTATGCCGTTTAGTATGGCCTTTATTGAAGTAGAGTGAGGAGATGCTTGATTTTGAATTGATTTGTCTATTGATATACTATTTTTTACGGATGTGTTGATTAATATGACAACTTGTTACTATGATACTGGAGGAATATTGATTACAGACAGGAAAAAGGTGTTTATAAGATATTTAAGGACCTGATTGATAATTGACCTTGCAGCTTGTATACCTTTCGGGCTAATTGAAGGGGAAGAATCTGAGGATAATACTAGTAGAAGTGGAGATTACAGTAATTTAATACGTTTGGCAAGGCTTCCCAGATTATATCGTCTGTTTAGAATTTCAAGAGTACTTAAAATGTTTAAACATTACATAAACTCTGACTTTTTTGAGAAATTGTAAGATTTTTTAAGTTTAAAGCAAAGTGCTATGCGACTCTGTGGATCTCTAGTAACAATGCTAATATGTATTCACATTATGAGCTGTTTTTGGTACTTTTCTGCAAGACTAGATAGCTTTAACCCGGACACCTGAGTAGTTAGAGGGGGTTATATAGATGACACTATAGATTCCCTATACTTTACTTCTCTATACTGGGCTTTTACTACTATTTCTACAGTAGGGTATGGTGATATAATAGCCTACACTCTCTTAGAGAAAATTTTAGCAATATTATGAATGTTATTTGGTCTTTACTTCTTTTCCTTTACAATAGGATCCTTATCTTCAATTTTAAGTGGAATTGATACGAAAGAAAATGCACTGCTGAACAAGCTGGCTGTAATAGATGAATTTGCTAAAGAAGCCAACCTTACTAAAGACCTGTAAAACAGATTGCGTCATGCTCTTAGATACTCAACTGAATAATCCGGGTTTTCCTGAAGAGATAAGCAGAATATACTAAACGAGCTTCCGAAGGTGCTTAGATACGAAATGGCCCTAGCAATGCATTAAGGAGTTATACGGTCTATAGATTTCTTTGTAAATAAAGACCCTATTTTCATATCATCTATTGTTCCCTTTTTACAGCACATGCTGGTCCGCAACAGTGATATTATATACCACTAAGGAGAGCTAGCTGAGGAAATCTACTTTATTTCTAAGGGGAAAGTGAAACTACTGAAAGAAGACCAAAAAATGCCTGTGATGATGCTAAGTAAAGGGAACACGTTTGGAGATATTGAACCATTGCGGCAAATTCCTAGAAAACATACAGCATAGTCACTACACGACTGTTAATTGCTAACAATGAACAAAGAGCTAGTTAGGATTATCTTTAATGACTACCCAACTATCTGGGAGGAAATGATGCGAGAGGTTAGGAATAAGGAACTTCAGGAACTACGCCAGGATTTTGAGACTTAAGACTAACAAGCCTTTAAAAACTACTCAAACTACTAAAGAAATATACGAAAAAACACTGGAAACGAGGACTTATCTAGAAAAGTAGATAATTTGATCAAAAGTGTTAATTATCTGGGACGATAACTACAGACCTACATACCCGACATAAACCACAAGTACATAGATAGTTTTAATAAAAAGCTATAGAGAATAGACAGTGAGGCCTCCCACAGTTCCAATGCAAATACTAGTTTTAATAATTAACAAAATAAATGAGTGAAATAGATTACTCTTAGTCTTAGCTTAATGGCCCAGCCGCGGTCAATTCAAACCTCGTTTAAATCACAGGTTCAGTTTTCAACCTGGACTCAAGATTCTAAGTAATAAGGACCCTAGGCAGCGGGGCTTACGGAGTAGTAGTACTAGCTGATGATCAAGTAACAGGCGAACGTGTCGCTATAAAAAAGATAGAAAAGACCTTTGAACACTCAATTTTTGCTAAAAGAACTTTACGGGAATTAAAAATAATGCGGCTTTTACAGCACGATAACATTATAAAAATTAAGTCGATTTAATTACCGGCTTCAATTGAACAAATGAACGAAATTTACGTCATTACTGAGCTTATGGATACAGATTTGAGCTAAATTATAAAATCAGGGTAGGTGTTAACTGATGATCATGTAAAACTACTGTTTTATCAACTGGCTAGAGGTATAAAGTATATGCATAGCTGTAATATTTACCATAGAGACTTAAAACCTAGAAATTTACTTGTCAATATGAACTGTGACCTTAAAATATGCGATTTTGGACTTGCCAGGGCAGGTTTGCGCAATATACAGTAAGGCGGTACAGAAATGACAGACTATGTCGCTACAAGATGGTACAGGGCTCCTGAACTACTCCTCTCGTATAAAAAGTACACCCCAGCAATGGACATCTGGTCAATTGGTATAATCTTGGCTGAAATGATCAAAAGGAGACCCCTGCTGCCCGGTGGAGACAGTCTGCATTAACTAGAACTGATATTCGATATGCTTGGCACTCCCAGTGACGACGATATAAAATCAATTCCTAATCCAAGACAGAGGGACAGGGTAAACCGAATGCCCAAAAAGCGAGGAAGGGACATTTCTACGTACGTTCCATCGGCCAATCCGGATGCACTTGACTTATTACGAAAGATCTTTGTATTTAACCCCTCAAAACGATTCACTATTGACTAGATTATGAATCACCCCTATTTAGCAGACTTGCACGATCCTACTGATGAGCCGTAGGGATAGTCTGTCTCTTAATACGACTTTTTGTTTGAGAATGGACCATGCACTATGAATGAGATGCGGTAAGAGCTATACAACGAGATCCTACTATACCACTTTTCTCATATACAGGAGCAGTACTTAGACCAAAAGGGGAAATTTACAAATTAGTTAAAATATACCAAAAATGGATAATTAGCTTCCAGAGCTAGGCGATATTATTGCTGTTGATACTAAGGATCATTAGGGATTAAAGGGAACTGTTAGGTATGTAGGATAAGTTACTGGTACCTCGGGAGATTGGATTGGAGTGGAACTGACTTAGGCTTTGGGTAAGAATAATGGAACTGTGGGTTCAACTTCATATTTCACATGTCCTGCAAATCACGGTATATTTGTAAGGCCAGCTTAGATAAAATAAACGTAATAAGCACCTAAAAGACAAGTTTAGGCAAAGAATCCTGAAAACTTAGAAGAAAATAAAACAAGGGCGTAGTAGAGGCTTGCTGCTAAGAAGTAGGAAATTAATAAAAGAATAAGTGAGAGAAAGTAGCAAGGAGGTATTGAAGATGAAGAAGTTAAACCCGTTGGAAGGGCCTCTATTACAACTACTAGACCTTCAGAGAGCTCAGATCCTGCTATACTAAGGTCTACTATTTCCTAAAAGGACAGTCAGATTAAGAAACTAACTAATGATTTAAACGATGCTAGGTAGTAAGTCAAAAGTCTACAAGGAGGCTAGAAGTAAGTCAATGAGTTGAAGCAATAGGTGCAAAAATTGCAAAGCTAATTAGAAGAAAGTGGCAAGGGAGAGCTGGATTAGGAAACTTAAGATTTGATAGAGAAGTTAACATTAGATAAAGAAATTGCTGAGGAAAATTTAGAGCTTTTACAAAAGGAATTTGATGATTTAAAGCTGGAAAATGAGGAGTTAAAGGAGGAAATGGAGTTGAAAACACTCGAAATGGAAGAGTTAGATGAAGATGCTGATTCAATTAATGTAGAAGACTTAAAAAGCACTTTAAGAAAACTGTACTAAGATCATTAGTAAGTAAAGCTGTACTATGAAGAACGTGTATAAGATTTAGAGAACTAAGTCTCATAATTGCCTTAAATGCAGTAGAGGATTGATGGAATGAGTGAATTAAGGTACACAATAGAAGAAAAAGACTATCAAATTGAATAATTATAAGAAGCTTTGGATCTATCAGAGGGGTATTAAGATATGATAGAAGAACTCACTCAAGATAATATAGATCTTAATGAAAAGATACAAGAAATGTAAGAGCAGATAAATGAGTTGTAGGAATTACATGAACTGGATGAGCAGTATGCAATTGACTAAGCTGATTTAGAAAAAGAGCTTAATAATGATCTACATAACAAAGATGTTGAAATTAGTTAACTACTTAACCAAATAGCGGAACTAGAGAAACAAAAGGAAGACTTCGAAAATGTAATTACTTAATTCAGGGCAAAGGTCAGCTAATAATAAAGTGAAATTGGACTGATACGTGATGAACTTAATACAACTCATTAGGATGATCAATAAGTAAGAATGAAGGAGTTGATTGAGAAAAATATACAGTTATCTAATAAAGTAAGAAATCTGAATGGAGATTTAATAACTTCTAATATCAGTCAAATCAATGCAAACTAATCTGACAAAAAATCATAATATTTAATCAACATAATACCTAATGAATTAGTTGATTAATTAGATCTCAGCTCCTTTAATTTCGTCACTATGCAAAAGGCTGTTTAAGATAAAGCAGTGCTGCTATTTAGATAATTAATAGAGCGCAGTTTAGAAAGTTAATCGGAAAGAGATTATTTAAGATGGATTTTTTCACTTTGTTCAACTTGTATTAGCTTGATAGTCACTGTATCCTCACTACAGTAATTTATTCAATAATTACCACTAGAAAAGTATTAAGAAATGATGAAATGCTAAGAGTGGGGAAATATTTTATCTGCTTCCTAAGCTTTAGATTACTTTTTGAAGCTAGTAAAAGATGAAAGCTTAAGTTCTTCTCTATCATTAGATTCCCTTAAATTCCCAGTAGATGCTTTACAGAACTTTAGATAAGAGTATATTGAAGAATAGGAAAACAGGTTACAATTAGCTAGAAGTGTTATGTATACTTAACTTGGAGTTTTAGCATTGATAAATCTTTATTAATTAGACTATTCTATTACTGGAGGAGTGTCTATTGATGATTTGATTAAAAGAGCTAATGTTGTAATGGATTGTTTACTATAAAACTACGTGAATGATTAAGTAATGATTCATCATTCTGACAACTTAAATAATTAGTTCAATTATGTAGCTTAAGTACTGGAAGAAACTGATAGCAATTTAACTAATTATTCATGGTAGGATTGGTTTAAAGCTATAAGCAGAGAAGTTAAGTTAATAGGAAATTTATAGATATTGAAACAAGAAGCCCAGGATTTAAATGGACCATGGGATCAAATTGCTAGTCAAATCCATGAGAAGCTAAATCATTTTGAAAGCACCTTAAATGAGCTAAATGAGTAAAAATCGGTAATTAAAGAATGGAAAGTTAAGTGTATTAATTTAGAAAGCAAGGTAAATGAGTATGATAGGTAGAAGAAGCAGTTAGAGGAAAGGCTAACTGATGCTAATGCTAAATCTATCAGACTTCAATAATTAGAAATTGACTATAAAAACATATAGAATAAAAACAAATATTATCAGGAGAACCTTGAAAATGCATAACTTCAAGTAGAACAATTATAAGAAAAGGTCAAAGAGATGGAAGAAGAAAAAGAGAAGGCGAAGCAATAAGAATAACCTGCTTAATAGGCCAATAGAGCTGGAAGCTTAATGCCAAATGAGACTGGAGGGGGTGTCAATACTGGAAGAGGGGGTAAGTTTTTGGGTTATGGAAATAATTAAATCTCAAGTGAGGAAGCTGAAATATATAAAGGAATAATAGAAAGAATTAATGAAGAGTCAAAAATTCAAAAATAAAGTTATTTAAGGCTCATATCTAATATACCGCCTTATAAGTAAAAAACATAACGACTGAGTGACTAATTATCAAAACTTTACTCAATTCGTAGTAAACTGAACATTGATATTTCGTAAATGCAGATAGTCAATGCTAAAGAAAGTACTGCAAAATCTTAGCATACTTAATAAATGTAAAAATTGCAATTTTAAGTTGAGGAAGGTAAAAAATTAGTAGATAATATGAATCTATAGGTTAACGCATAAAATCATATATACGGGCAAGGATTATCCGCAGGATTTCCTAATAAAAAGACGATTAATTACGGTAAAATAGTATTCCCGTAAAATTCTACAGGAGAACAAAGCGTAAATCTCTCCCTAAAAGAACTAAAATCAATACAAAGACTATTAAAAGTTTAGTTAAAATTATTATTAACTATCGTCTTCTCGATACTACTTGTGCCATTTGCTTTCTTGCTTCTTCTATTTGAGTTTCTAAATCTACAATTTATGAGTCCTTTTCAGCAATTTCTCTATCCTTTTTAATCATTTCATTCTCCATAGCAGATATTTTTAATCCACCTAGTTTTATTTATTATTTCTTCTAATTTGATAAGAAATCAACGTCTTTTTTCCCATTTGACTATAAATACAAATCCTTTCTTAACTTTTATAGTTGATTTTCTAAATTTGTGTTTTATTCATCCAATTCTAGCATTTAGTTCTTCAGTTACTCGTTCTCTTAAATCAATTACTACGTATTCTGTTCTGCCTCCTAAGCTTATTGTTTCTTATCCCTTGCTCATTATTCTAGTCTATTTCTCTCATCTTTAATTAGCTATACTTCTTAGTTTACTCCTTCGAATCTTTGCTGTATAGCTGCTTGCTCCTGTTCTTCCTAGCGTTTGATTATATCGTACTTTTACTTAAATTCCTGCATTCTTTTATTAAGTGTTTCATTTTCTGCTTTAGCTCTTTTAAATTCTTACTCATTTTCTATAAGCAAATCTTCACTTTCTTTTATTTAAGACCAAATTACAGCCTCTGATTCATCCCCTTTTTAAGGATCAAGTTACTTTTGTAGTTCTTAATTCAAAATATTCCTAGCTTTATTCAACTCATGAATTATCTTTTCAAATTAACTTATAACGTTATCAATGAGCTAAATTACTTACTAATTTCCTTAAAACTCACTTTTTAAGGCTTCTGAAATGCTAATTCCATAGTTTAATCTGCTTTAAACGCCATCGATGTACTAAATTTGAATATTCATTGCTGATTTTATTCTATGAAGCGTTTCTTCATACTCATATAAGTAGCTTCGTGAAGTTTCTAATTTTTCGTATAAATCTGTATTAGTGTCAGATACTTCAATAAGCTTTTGCTCAACTCCGTCACTTGTGAATAACTTTACTTATAAATCCAGACTATCAGAATTCGCTTATTCAATTCTCTAATCTAGTATAGTAATTTTACTATTTAAATCGTTATTTAGTCGTTTCATTTCTTCTATTATCTATACTAACTTTTATAGATCTTGTCCAGATTACCCACTTTAATTCTCCTTTGCTTAAATTAGCCTTTACAGCTCTTATATTTCAGGTTTATATGCTTATTCCATAGTTTCAACCGTATCTTTGCTATTTTCTCAAACAGCTTTATTTTCTAGTATAGTTTGCCTTAATTCTTCTGTTTATACTATAACTTTTTCTTTATCCTTATATATATTCTCAATCTCCTACTTCATTTTAACAATCATCTTTTCCTTAGTTTTCAATATGCTATTAGAACTATTGCCAGCTTTTGACTCAATAGATACGATTCTTTCATTCAGCTAGTCTAAAATTCTATCCTTCCTAAACACTTCGAGTTCTAATTTCCTTAATTTACCTTGATTACTAGGATCTCTGGCAGGTTGATTCATTTCCTTTACTTATCTTTATTTTATTCTGAATTCAGCCCTCATGGATGATAATTGATTTTCTAATTCTTTAGTGAATTAAATAGCTAAGCTTTCTGGATCATATTCTATTTATTTGGAAACATTTGTTTTGACTGCTTATATATTACATGCTCCTAGTCTACCAGTGTTACGGACTGATTATGCTCCTAATTGTACTAATAAACTTTAAGCCTTACTTGGTTATTCCGGAGTTGATAAAGGATTTGGCCTTACACCAGTTCTTGGTGCCTTTTATCCTCCAACTCTTGCTGAGTTATACTTAGACTGCGTTAAAATTACCATATTCTTAGTAATGTTTTTATTAGCACAGTTACAGTTCTAATTTTAAGTATACGGAAGGTAGAAATGTGCTTAGTTTGACATAAGGAAGAAGAATGTATGTTATAGTTAATTTAAAATGCAATGAGTTGGTGTATGTTAAGAGTACTTACGTTTAGGAGTTTTGTGTATAAGCATTTTGATATAATTAAATACGTTTGCAATGTAGTTTGGAAATCATTTTAGCATTAAACTATTTCATTGTATACTTCATCTAATAACTTGTCTGTATTTCCAGGACTTTAATCATCTGAAACTATATCGAAATTAAAATCCGCTTGTCCTAGAGGATTGAATCTCATTTAAGTTTTCACAGGTTGTGTGTCTTATGTCTCTTTTATCTTCTCTAACTTATTTTGGTTACTCCTCTATCTGGAAAGATCTTCGGTATGATAATTTATCAAAGTATTTACTGGTTCAATTGAATGATGTTCGTTTACAATATGAGTTGAGATCTCTTCAACAATTTGTTCAGTGATAATAGATATTGTATTACTAGTCTAGCCTTTTTTTGTACCACAGCAGCCCATAAAAATGTTGAAAAATTAAAACTTAGTAAACTGATAATAACAGTTTCCTATGGTAAACTAGCTCTTTTATATCTAACTTCAAGTATAAAGAACAAAACTTAATATAAAGTATAAATTTAGGCTAATAGACTAATTTTCCAAAGCACTCATAAACCTTTGCAAAACTACCTAAAAAGCCTTCAAAACCAACACTCTAGGCCTAAATCCCAATAAACATCCGCTAACTTTTTCATATTCAAATTATTTAAATGGCTATTCTCTAAGAAGACAACAACTTTACTCACATAATAGCGATAGACTTTGGAACAGGTGCTTCAGGCTATGCAATTTCTCCAAAGCTTCTAAACTCCGAATCCCCTCGAATAGAAGTTTTTAACCCATGTGACGAAAGTGATGATCAAAAGGCGCCAACAGTGATTTTATTTGACAATGATTTCAATTTCCTGGCCTTTGGGTCCCATGCCCTTCAACAATACGCTGAAATCCTGGATGATGAAGAATCAGCCCTACTTTTCCAAACATATAAAATGCATCTTCTTCACATGCATATCAACGCAGTAGCTATAGACGAGAGAGAAATGCCTCTAATGCGTGTGATAAGTGAGACTTTGCGATATATATCAGAAAAGGCGCTGAATAAGCTTAGTGAGTAAATTGGGAAAGTTGTAAAGACTAAAATTAAGTGGGTTATAACAGTTCCAGCCCTCTGGGCAGAGGAGCATAAGCAGTTCATGAGAAAGGCCTGTGTTGAGGCAGATATTATATAAGAAATTAACTCGAGTAATCTACTACTGTGCTTGGAGCCAGAAGGTGCAAGTTTGTCCGTAAGGGAAGACTCTGAGGATAGTGTGAAGTAATAAATGTGCAGAGGAGATGTAGTTATGGTGCTGGATTGTGGAGGCGGCACTGTTGATATAACGATTCATAAACTACTGTCAAACCCTGATGAAAAGTTCCTATGTGAGGAGCTCTTGCCTAGTAGTGGCGGGTGTGAGTGGGGATCTAAGTATGTGGATATATATTTTGAAGAGTTTTTAAAGGAGTTTTTTGGAGATGAGCTCTATGCTGCCTATATACGAAATGCTGTAGGAAGGCTGGATATTTTAAAGCACTTTGAAATGTTAAAGAGGAAATTTTGTCCTGGGGTGGAGGAAAGATCACGGCTTTAGTTGAGTTATAT
Organism: Condylostoma magnum; assembly: GCA_920105805.1. Classification (NCBI taxonomy): domain Eukaryota; phylum Ciliophora; class Heterotrichea; order Heterotrichida; family Condylostomatidae; genus Condylostoma; species Condylostoma magnum. The sequence continues at coordinate 81,768 of CAKKTI010000007.1, forward strand.
GGGAGAAGATATGTCATCGGCAAAACTTGCAGATTTGGTGAGAAAGTACAATGAAACTCATCCCCCTGAGTTTAATTTAGTGAAAAGAGGGTCTTCAAGTGTAGATTTACCTATGTAATTAATGAGCTCCTTCTTCCAGCCTTTATTTGGAAATATTAAATCTAAAGTAGAGCAATTGATTGAATAAGTTGAGGAAAAACACGAGTTTTTGAAGTTCATTTTTATGGTGGGAGGATTTAGTGAGAGTCCTTATTTGAAATAAGAGATTAAAAACAGGTTTGAGACATAAAACGTGTAATTATTGGTGCCAAGAAGGCCTCAAGTTTCTGTTTTAAGAGGAGCATGCTTGTTTGGCTTAGACCCACATTCAATTTGCTCCAGGATTGTTAAGAAGACATATGGGATAAATACACTAACTACTTTTGATCCTGAAAAGCACCCAGACACTAAAAGAGTCACAATTGAAGGAGAAGATTTTTGTGAAGATGTGTTTGATCCATTTGTAAGGGCCGGAGATTCCATAGGAGCGGATGAAGTGAATACAAAGACCTACTGTCCTGTTAGAACCAGGTAAACTGTTATGAGGATAATTTTTTACTGCACGGATCAGAGAGACGTTGATTTTGTAGATGAGGAGAGTGTTGAGCAGTTAGGTGAGTTATCAATCGATATAGGAAGACCGTTCCAAAGCGTAGAGGACAAAACAGTTAAAGTAACTTTAAGATTTGGAACAACTCACATGTATATAACAGCAAGTAACAAGGACGGTACAGAAATGCGTAAATGTGAGTTTCGATTCGAGCAATCCTAGTGACTTTTAATTACTAACCATGTTTTAATGTTAATTTTACAGTTTATACTAATCAATGCATAACAGTGCATGAAAGTAGAGTGCCATGTTGACGAAATTGATCTAGATGACAACTAATGTGGTAAAATAATGAATGATACTGCTTATTATAGATCTTGTCCAAAAGAAAGACCATAATGCTTACAAATGGGTAATGAGTTTTAATGTGTTCCTGATTTGCCAAGCTAGATTCAATCGTATTCCGGAGAGTAGTGTGGGGGAGATAGAACGTGTAGATTTAGTGAATGTGTTAATGGGTATTGCTTAGGTAAGTTATAAGGTGATTTATGTAATTATAATGAGGAGTGTAATCCAGGGTTAAGCTGTATTTCTGGTAATTGCAAGCCTTAGTTGAAATAAGGAGAGAGTTGTAATGAAGAGTTTGAATGTTAGAATAATTTAGGATGTTATTAGGGATAGTGCACGGCTTATTTTAGTATTATGCCAGGCAATCAAATAGATTGCTTTACTTAGATAAACATGTTTTGTAGTACTGGGATGTGCGCTTTTAATCAATGCTCTCCTTTGATAAAATCGTATTATGAGAGGCCAGTTCAATGTGAAAGTAATTAAGACTGTGTATCCGAGAAATCTGACTTTGGAATTATCTTTGGATAGTGTTAATGCGGACTTAATAAAAAAGGTAATAGTTATTGCTCTCCTTTCTCTGGAGACCCGGAATTTGGGTAACTTATTTTGTCATTGTATAATTGACTTAATAGTGATGAAAGTTAAAAGTGTAATACGACTAGGCGATTCAGTCTTTAGTGTATCAAGAGTTTCTGGGATAAGCCAGATATTAATGAGTATCTTTTAAATAATTATAGGACAACCTATTATGCTAATATTGTTGATAATCCTTAATGTGTTAAATAAGGATTGATGAATTTTTACTGGAAAGTTGCGGATAGCTTAAGTGCAAGCTACTTTTTATTTGTTTATCCTATTTTAATAATTTTAGTATGAAATAACGGCTTAATAGTTTTATATTTAACGAAATTACATAGAATCGAATAAAAGTTTCAATTCACTGAGTAATTTCATATTAATAAATTAGATTTATAAATTCAATAGACTACTATATCAAAAGAGTTCTTCAATTACTACTATATTCCTCATCAATTGATCTTCAATTTGTAATCAATGTCTTAAGTGTGTATTACTATCTAAAACATCATAATTTTAAAACAAGAATACTAAAAATCAGCTAACTAACTACTTCCTGCACTGCTCACAATCTTGATTATTCTCTAAATGATACTTAACAAAGCTCTGTGATACAATTAAAGGTAAAATCAAACTAGCTTCCGCCCATATCTTCACAGGCTTAGCCGTCATTCTAATTTTCCCCCATGAAACAGCCTCATCGGGCGGAGCACCTGCATCTGATCCCTCATGCTCAATTCCAGTATTAAGATAAACAGCATAATCAGCTCCGTTTCTCATAAGATTAGCATTGCAAGTATGATGCTTAGGCAATCCTCCCCCTACAATAAACATTCCACTTTTCTTTAAACCCATAGAATACGAGTTAATCGCTTTAACATCCTAAATAATATCTAATACTAACCCAGGCCTATTAATACTATGTTAAAACAAGATATCCCCTACTGACCCATCAGTAATTCCAGGACAATACACTTAAATATTGTTATACCAAGCCCAATAGTAAACACTCTCAGGATTATTAATCTTCTCTCCAAATTTATGAATAAGTTTTGAAGGAGTCCACAGAATCCCTTCGTTTTACTGTTAATCCAGCATTTCATCTAAGATTGGAATTGCCCAATCCTCAAACAATACATAGTTAGCATTCGGTACTATCAAATTACCTATCCTATTCCATCCCTTCTTCCTCAAAAAGTCCCCAGACAGGTGAAAATCTCCCATAAGAGTTGGTGCTAAGCACTTAATAAAATCTTCTTCTATTCCTCCACCTGTAGTTACAATACAGTCTACTAACTTGTGCTGGACTAGATATCTTATAACTTCCCTACACCCGCATGAAATCATGTTTGATGTATAAGCTAAAAATTTCCCACATTTCACTGCTTGTCGTTCTTATAGTTCTTGCAAATCATCATCTGGGAGAACTGGCTCATCTGATAATCGCCAGCTGAGCATTTAGTATAATTAATCAGTGGCTTGAGCAAGATGACTGGCTTGGAAGCCTGTTGTTGCAAAAGATTTATAGATCTCGTTCAAGTCGTTAGAAATATTAAAGTCATGGCCTTTTACTTCTGGAGCTTCCGGTGCTTCGTCTGAAGGGGCGAAAACGTTAGATTTGAGTTGATCTGATAGCTATTGATTATCCATGACTAAAAGAATATGTAAGAAAAGATTTGATCAGAATTTGAGCTATTATTAAAATTTAATATAATTTAGAGCATTATAATTGAAGGTTTGCTATATGTAGAAAAGAAATCTAAATAGGTAAAAATATATAATTTATTGCAAATTAACTGATTTTAAATATCTAATAGGGAGTAAATTAAGTAAACAAATAGAGCCTTTATTTAAAGAGATTTGATAATAAATTGAATGGAATAATAGGGCCGGTAAGTATGGCTCATGCTTATTAGAGAAAGTATTATAAAGCTTAGGCTTCAGTTTTACTTAGTATCATTTTATTATAATTAATTTAAAGACAGCCTATACAGTAAATTAAAAATGGGATGCTCAAGTATAAAGCCGATTGCTATAAGATAGCTAAATAATGGATAAAGGAACAATAAACTAAAACTAACAAAGAGGTAAATGATATTATTTAAGATATATGAAAACAACAAAGGAATTCAAATGCTACCGTGTATTAGAGAAGTAGATGAATAATATGAAAACTCATGTAGTAATTCAATTTAAATAAAGTAAGATAGTAAAACTAAAAGTATTAAGAGTGAGGCTTTTATTGTAAAAAAATTAGATTAATAAACAAATTTGATTGTATAGTTACTAACTTCATCTCATTTTAAACCTTTATGTTTTAACCTTATTAGTATTTGACTCATCAATCTACTTGGTAAATGCATGCATAATTAGATTAATCATTATTTTAAATTGTTTGCAATATAATGAGAATAAGCTTTTGAAGATAAGCTACATTTTAGATATTTACTCTGACGAGTTATTTTGATAAGTAAATTACATAATATAGCCAAGTAATACTAAGAAATATGAAAGTTCTTAATAAATATAGTTTTATGTAATGATTGTTTATCTAAATAAGAAAAGCTCTTTTTTAATACTTTATATTAATAGTTTCTATTATCTTTACTATGTTCTTATCGTATAATAAGATAAATATAGTTTCATGTTTTAGTTATTCCCTACTTATTTTATTAGACTTAATATTAATACTGCATTTAAAACAACTTATTTCTAAAATGGCTTTAATTAGGGTAGTTAACTATTCAATATTTTGATATTATTCATAAAAGCATGATATTCAATTTGCAATACTAAGACTATTTATCAGATATTTTCTATTAATGATGTAAATTTATTTCCTAAAGATTATACTTTAATTATTTTAAAAAATGGAAACAATTAATAACTTCATTGGATTGAATATTGTATAATTTGTACAAATTATAAAGGGCTAAACTAAATCCATCAAAATTTATTATACAAACCTTTATTAACATAATAATTATTAATTTTGAAGTTTCTTGTGTTTAATATTCCTTAAACATATCTAATACATTAAGTAATTCCATATACATAATATTATGCTTAAATTAGCTAGCTTAATCAATATATATAAAATTTCAATAGAGCTATAAACTTTGTATTTAAAGAAAGTATTCATATAAGATAAAGGTTATACTTATGCAACTATATTAAAGTTTGAATTTTATTCATGCTTATATAATTCTTCACCAAAAATTGTTTTAAAATTATCCTTAAATTAACGTACACTGGCATTTTCTATCAGAGTCCATTGCCTTCGACCTTTAATACGATAAAATGCAATCTGTGCACTTACTAAAAATTTAATCATAGTTAATTCCATCTTTAGCTGAAGTTTCAATATAATCGCATCTCCATTAAGTTGCTTTTTCTAGGCCGTGGCTTGGACTAACTGTTCTATTAGAATCTAAGTCACATTTATTACCAACTAAAACCAGTGGGAAGTCAGAATCATGTTGATTTACTACCATATTCCTATAGTCATTTGTAAGATTATAGCTTTGTACGTTTGTTACATCAAAGACTATAATAAACCCATGGGCTTGTGCTAAGAGATGCTAAAAGCGTGAGGGGTCCATTTCTGCTCCTGTGGTATCAACTATATCCAGCATTACTTCTTTCTTATTTATAGTAACAATTTTACGATAGTAATCCTCATCAGTAGGCTCATACTCCCCTGTATAATAGTTCTATACATATTTCATGCATAAAGAAGACTTCCCGACACTCGATGTTCCTAAAACAACTATTGAATATTGCTTAACAGTATTTGATTCAACCATTTTTAACAATTTACATTCTGATTTTCTTTTCCTCGTTGTGTTGTAATGTAATCTCTTAAATAGTCGCTATAAAATGTCTCTAAATGAAACGTCTGTCGATTTACAGTCCTGATATCCTCCACCTTAGCTAGGATCTTCAAATAATCAATCAAAGAGTACAACTCCTTATCCTCAGGGTCATTGCTTCAAGAGATTATAGGGATTCCATTATCAAGCTAATACGAGAAACTATAGGCTGCATTATCGACAATTACTAAGTCCTCAAGTCTCCTATTATACAAAATCCTTAAATCCTTTATATAGACTCCATCAACAATGATGCAATTGTCTCTATAAAGTCTATGATGTATTAATTATCCCGTGGGGTCTAAGTAGTTTAGTACTTCATCAGCGTAGCATTAATGACTAGCAGTGAATACAATTACTTCAAAGTTAGAATTAGCTGCAATAAGACACTCCTTAACAAACGGCCGTATGTTGATTCCCGCTTAAATTTACTCACCTGAGGGAAAACTGATTGAAATAGGAACTTCTCCCTGATTCGGACCTCCACAACAGTGTACTAATGTCTCATCTAGATCAAAAATAACAGTTTTTTTATTCTCATAGCCCTGCCGTTTAGGAAGATAAAGCATTTTGGACCTTATCATCTGAGGATCTGCCTTAGGTATGTTTTAAATAAACTTCATAGCTTAAAAGGTCTAGAAAAGATGCTCGTTATACGCGGATTCACCAGATTACTATGTTTTAACTTAAGTCACTATCTTGCTTATCTGTTAATCCTTTTATTACCTTCTAGCAGACACTCTATTGATCCTTTAAGGCTTCAACTACTCTTAGCTCATGCGATGCTTAGGAGTAGAGGCCTTAACAACATTACCTCTTGTTCTTACTCTAGGAGTATTTGACTGTGGCTAAGGAGTTTGATTCTCCTTTTGCTTCTACAGTAATTACACGGTTTTAGGTGTATATTTCTACTGCTTTACTGGCGTATTTGAGGAGTTACGGCTATGCTCTTGTGATTTGTTAGTATACCTTGAAGCTGGAATTGTCTTTTAGCTGCGGTTTTGTCGGAGCAGGGATGCTGGAGATTGGACTGCTCTGGAGTAGTTGCTAGGCGGTCGGGATAGGTTTTTAGCGGATTGCACTGATTATAGGGATTGTTAGTTTTTGAAGGTGAATTTTGAGGCTTGCTGAGGCTGAGGGGAATTCATTTTAAATTGGTTTGAATATCCCGGTGATTAGGGGGAGCGAGACAACTGGGCTTACGGAGAGTTTATAGCTGAAAATGTGACAGGTGGAGGTTGATTGGTCTGACTGTCTGGGAGATCTATTACTAGTTTGTTCATTAGCTTAGATCTGTAAGCTCGTCTGGCAGATATGCTGGATACTTAGTTAGACATTTTTTAAATTTAGGAATTTTGAAAAATTATAATCCCACCTTTTTTGGAAAGATTTTAAAGGATTTTGGAAGATAGCAGGTAAAGGTTTTTTGTATAGGGGAGTTTGTTATATATTAGCACAACTTATATAAGATTAATAATAAAAATGAGTACTGAAGTTAAAAATATATAACATATAAAGCCTCTAATATTAAAATTGCTATAAGCAATATACATATTAATCTAATTAAAGTTTGAAAATATAGAGACAATTAAAAAATATAAGTCTAATATTGACATTATTACTAAAAAAATATGTTACCTAAAAGATCTTTTTCCTCTAAGCCAAAACCTCAAGAATAGTCTACAATTAAACGTAAGGGATCATATTATAAGGAAATTAATAACACAGGATTTCGAACAGAAAGAATAGAATTTCAACGTCTTAAAGAATGTGCATGTCCAATATAATAAAATATAACAGCTGTTTAAATAGAAAAGCAAGTCAAGTTTTTAAAATCAAAGGTTAGATTTTAATACTAAACCAGATCAATGGAAAACTCCCCTCCTAGGAAGAAACGATACATAGCATTAACGACTTCTTATAAGCTAAAACGGGTTTTGAAAAAATATACAAATGATCGTCTTGCTTTCGCATTTTGTACTATTAAAGGAATTTGGAGAAAGCTTTTATCTGTGATGTATATAAAAGAAATAGTTAGCTCGGCTTTGGGAAGATTTAAGTATATTTGGATTAAATAAGCTTACAGAAAGTTAAGTTATAGAATATATTAGAGAAAATTAGCTATGATGAAGCTTTATCCTTTACTATATAAGTTGTTTTCTTATAAAAGTGCTTTATTAATGAGAGAAGGCTTATTAAAAATCGGACTGTTTTCTAATCAATAAACTTCTATTTAGAAAGGAGCACTATAGATACAAAGTATTCTGACAAAGTAAAAGGTAGCTGTTTTTAACATTTTATAGTCAACTCCGCGGATAATAGATAACAAAACATACTGAAAAAGTGCATTTTTAAGATTAGAAAATTTATACTATAACAGAATTAACAAGCACAATCGTTCAAATCTCTAAAAATTCCTAAGAAAATGATAGTTTTATAATAAATCAGCTAAAATAAGCTAATTCCACAGAATGAAGAAATTCGTATACTTATTGTCTCCAATTGTATACAAAAACTAACGACATTCTATAAAGACACTGCAAAATATAGATAAAAAAGGCTAACTAAGTTCCTAATTAGCTTATCTTAAAGTCTACTACCTCCTAAAACGCTATTACTTATCAAAATTATCAACAGGTGTAAGATAGCTTAAAAACAACAGTCTCTCCTATTAATCTCCAAAATCTACACAGATATACCATTACAGAAACAATTCCCTTTCCAGCTCAATCACTCTAAAAGCTCCAATAACAATCCACTAATACATCGATGACATGGTATACGTTACTAAAAGTGACATAGAAGCTTCCTACAACTTACAGCAAAAGTAAAGATTCTACAACCACTCATATATCGACTACTCCTCCTTCCGTTCAACGTCTCCTAGAAAAGATAGAGTGAGTCCATTTGCAAGGGCAAACAAAACAAAATTCTTCTACAAAGCTCCAGTTATGAAACTCACTGAAAGTGCCTTTACAGGCTCAAATTGTCCTGGATGTAAAAGCAGTTTTATACGAAGCACTTGTTTTACCCAAAGGTAGATTAGCTAATGACTTATACTTTTTAAAATGGAGGACTAGGTTTATGAGGTTGAAGCAATACTAGAGAAAAGGTTTATAGAGCATTTAGGGATTTGAGGATATAAGATCAAGTGGAAAAATTTCCCGGTTGAAGATGCTACTTGGGAGCCCAGTGACAGTGTAAGATAATTAGGACCTATTTTCATGAGATTTGAAGAAGATTGAGCCAAAAAGCAAAAGAGGCTATAGAGGAGGAGGGAGTTGAGGTAAGTAAGAGCTTAGTAGGCATAGTAAAAAGCAAAAATTGAACAATAGATTAAGAGATAAGGCTAAATGAGCAGAAAACAGAATAATGGAGTACAGATTAAAATAGAGTTCTAAAAAAGTGATGATGTTTTTAATAAAGTTAAGGCTGAAGATCAGAAAGTAAAATAAGATGAAAAGGAGAAATCAAATGAGCTTAAAATTGGAGATTTGACGAAAAATAAGCCTTATAGGATAATAAAGGGTTATACTCATAGAGGGAAGATTTATTATCTAGTAGCATTTTTGAATAGAAATTGAAATAGGCCAATATTTCCAGGATTATTTCCTTAAGAAGAAGTACTTAAACATTCTCCTAATCTATTAGATACTTTTATTCTAGAGAATCCAGGTCTAGTAGCTATATAATGATAATATTAATTACATGCTTATTTGATTCTTTTGTATTCTATAATATTTAAAACCAGTACATAATAAGAGCTCTTTATGCAAAAATTAGCATTTCATGTATAATATTTTCTCTTTTTCAATACTATAGTAAATTGATATTCTAATATATAAAAGAAAGTACTTATGAGTAGAAATAAAAGCTCTATGATTCTTTGTTCAAACACCAACTGTTAGCAATACACTAGAATACTATAAATCCTATCAATACATTAAAACTATTCCTAAAACATCCATCATTATAATAAATGTGAAATCAAATAACTTGTAGTTAAGCGTATTAAAAGAAACTAGATAAGTATAAAAGAGAAATTGAACAAATCTAAATATCAAAATCTCAATCTACATTAAAGAATAATTTTAAACACAAAGTAAAGAAAAACAAATCTTTGACAAGAAATTCTAAATTTCGGAAACAAATTGAGATTTCTATTGATAATAACAATGAAATCCTATTAAATAAAATTTAATCGATCTCAAATACATAAAATTAGCTTCATCCTATAACAATAATTAAGTAATCTAGACTTCCCAAATCCTTGAATAAGGGAAAACGGGCCAGGGATTTGATATAAAAGGAAATTGAAAATAGAGTAATTTGTAATCAGCGTTTATTATAGAGACTTTAAAGCTCGAAATCAGTGTACTCAGTTAAATAATGATAAAATAGTAGAAAACATAATCTATATCTGAGGAAAAATATAAGCTAAAATAAAATGAAAACAAGTTGGAGTATAAGACCGACAACACAAGCTACAGTGAAAAGATAATTAGAACCTTTAGGTAGTAATATATCAAAGCCTTAAAATAATTATTCACTGTATATTTTATTAGATGATAATATTTCATTCATTAAGTGCAAACATAGATAAAAGGTAAATATGGTTTGATAAAGTAAGGTGATTAAATGAAAGTTGTATTGTGAGTGAATCTAACTCAGTCGTAAATAGATTATGTAATCTTAATTATTGAGAAGAAGTTAGAAAATATATTACTTTACTTCACTATTGTTTATATGCAACTAATAAGAAATATAGAAATGCTATATCTTAAAATTAAACAGAATTGAAAATAAAGGTTTTTACAATTGATATATTATTTTAAATACGTTATAATCGATATAATAAAAGATACTTAATTTGATGATTTTATTAAATCTGATTCTACATATATGTTATAGAAGAAAATTACCTATAAATCGAGCCATGAAGAAATGTTATTCTATATAATATTTGATGAAGTTGGAATCTAAGCTGTAATATTCAACTAAAGCAATAATATAAGATACTACAAATTTATCAAATTTCTAACATGAGAAATATATCATTATAATAGCCAATGTTTTAAGGATTTTAACCTCGATATAAGTAAAGGTTTAATTTAGAACAAATTGTATTATTTAATTATCAACTTACAATCAGGAATTGCAAAAATTAATAAACTCGCTAGCTAATCATCTTAACAATTTAATGGATTGAAATTTTCTTATTAAAAATTTAGCTAAAATATTAAGGTACTTGTTTAGAAGGAAAGTATTGATTAAGCATTTGAAATCTAAATAATTGTGATATCATACTTTATTCCTGGTTTTATATAGAGAAAGCATTAAACAGATAACTTCTTTATATGAAGGGGTTGCTTGTAGATATTACAAAGATATAATGTGTAATAATATTTGGTTTTATCTGCTCTATTTTATAAAACAGTTTATTTTCTCAATACACTGAAATAGATTACTTTCAATCTTAATATTCTTGATGACTGTTTTTCTATTACTTAGGTAATGCACAATTTTATTATACAATGCAAATAATAAAAATGGTTATTATACAGATTATTAATAATCCAATTGCATACCTATTAAATCGAGCATCTTTTCAATACTAATGATAAAATTCAACTAAAAATACACTTTACTATATATCTTTAAATGACAATAAAGTAACAAGCTAGTCCTAAAAATTTATTTATTAATAATTTTTTCACAGCTTTTTTCTTCTAGAGAACTTTATCTTCTTGAATATAGCTAATTACACCCTAAAGCTTATAACTAAGGCACTTTAATAACTATTTCCCCAACTTAAACTTCATACTCTTACTTCTTTTTCTGTTTAGCTACACAACAACCCATTTTACAATAAATTTATTCATATACAACAACAAACATAATGAAATATTATATTAGTGTAACTTTTTTCACTCTAAATACTCGCATACTAAAAGGATCTCATCCCATCTAGTCTTCAACTTCTTTTGGTGTAATAAAGAATAAATTTTCCTAATTGCACCTTTAAGTAAATTCCTTGCAGCACCATTAGACTTTTATGCAGCAGTTTTTAGCACATAGCACCCGTAAGGACTATTAAGCAACATTTGTAATTTACTGGATTCAGTTAATTCAAACAACAAATTTTCTCTTAGATAGTCAATTCTCATAAACTTCTCCATTACATTACTTGAAAACTTTTAAACGCAGAGTTAAGCACTGTTTCCTTCTACCTTTTCTACTATCTTTTAGTACAACCCGGGAATCTGGAACTCTATCATATACTAGATAAGATAATTTCCATAAGGATCTTGAATTAATACTAAAAAGTTATTCAGTACTTCATTGATAACAAAAGGATTGATAGCGCACTTTTTAACTACACATAATCCTAACTTATCAGTTGCAAGCTCTGTAATGCTTCCTAGAAGTTAGTTAATCAAAAACCCTGTGTTTTTTAGGGTAATTAATAATCTCTGGATTACATGGGATGCAAATTAATGTTTTGATAAGGTTAAAGCATTAGTTGCAAAACTCCTTGCATATATTTCCTCCTCTTAAGGTAAACTAGCAAGACCTATTAGAGTCTATAAGGAATGAGTACCTCTGGGATTCATGGCAATCTGCTGTAGACCATGCTCCATACCTTGTATTAATATAAGCCTCTACGATGAATTACAAGACTGGAACAGTGTCTGACATAGATAGTTGCCATACAAATCTACCATAAGTTCAGAAATCTGCGAACACTACAGCCCAAATCCGGGGGGTGGAGCATTCAACGTTCTCTATGCCAATGTTTTAACAATTTACTCAACTTCCTCAGGTGTTGCCCTCTGGATAATCGACTAAGCCTGCTTGCTGCCCGCCTTGGTCTTGCTTAGATTGACTAGGTTGTCGAATTCTTATTATTGGAAGCAGCATTCGAATTCTGGGAATGAATCAGGAGTGATGTCATTAGTCTTAGCGCTGCTGTCTTGGCTAAGGAGGTTTTCGAAGAAGGAAGTCATTGATTTTTAGGCTGGGAATTCGTACTGTGAGAAATCAACTTGATTAAACTGTATTCTAAACTTGTTCATTTTATATTTCTGCCTATGGAAATCGTTTGGTTAAAAGCAAGATCAATGGCTGCAATTCAATTATTAGTTGAGAATGGTTAGGGAAGAGATATATTTAATAATTGCCATAAAGTATAAAAACTAACTGATTTGACGCTTGACTATGATTCCGTAGGCCGTGATTAGTATTCCGATCCATAGTCATATTATAAGTTTGCCTATTATCTCGTCTTAGATGTTTTCTCTGATGATAACTTCTGCTCTACTGAATTTAGCCAAAGTGTTTATAAAAGCTATTAGTTCATTTCGCTGTACTTCGGGATTCTGGGAAAATAAGAACTTGAAAGCAGTTCCTAGGCCGTATATCTACAATTTCCCATGTAGTCGGCATTTTTCACATCCTACACAGTCGATTATTCTACTTATATTGAAAAAGTTTCGTCGTATTTGCTCTTTAAGCATTTCACCCTCCGCTTCTTAGAAAAACGATGATTCTTATAGAATACTATCGCATTGAGAAGACATTGTATCCATTATTGTATTTATTTGCCTTTTTGTTAAAGCATCCTCTGTCTTATTTCCAGTTGTATACTAAAATTGTTTAATATAATCAGCTGCTTTATTGGCAGATTGAACTAGTAATGCAAATGCAGTATAAAAGTTATCGATTCTTTCCTTGTAATTACCTACTCTGTCATAAAACATAGTGATATTTCTTATAAGATAATCATCTATCTATTCTAATGATATCAGGTTATTATACCTAGGATGCAAATAGTTTCTACTTATATGCGTGTTTATGTTAGAGTGTAATCCACTGATTATCTAATAAAATAATCTTTCTTCAACACATAAATCTTCATTCTCACTAAAGCAATTCTCATTATATATAGCATTTCATATATGCTGTCCTTGATAGTTTGTATAAGCTTCGCCATTAAGTAAAATATTAACATATGTGTCTGGAACTTCTTACTTAATCCATGATTCAGTTTTTTCAGTCCAACCTTCAAAGTAGGACTATAGTGATAAATCTAGATTTTCATACTAGTCTTCCCATTGTTCCGGAATCTCATTTGAGTCACACTCACATACCGCACAACTGGCAAGCTCGCAGAAGTAGTTTTACGCCCAGAAAGGACAATCATCATCCAGTTTTACTTTAAAATACCTAAAAAACTTTCCATGCCTTAAGGTTTCTAGTTGATTGTTAATTTATTGATTCATTTGTTAAAGTTGAGACACGTCACATATGAGAGGTTCTAGTGCACCTTCAGGCAATTGTAAAGACGATAACCAGGAAAATAAAGTTAGAATAAAGTCCATTTTGCTATTTATAAATCCTTTTAACTATATACATACTAATCTTTCTTAATCCGTATACCATTTCTCCATATACCTTCTATACTCTCACCCTTTGAATTGATAAAATTACCTTTACCATGCTATTTTCCATCAAATCACTCTCCCTCATACCTTCTGCCATCAGGTCACGTGAAGACTCCTTCTCCTTGCTTCTTATCATTAAAATACTGTCCAACATAACACCTGCCATCACTCCATACAAACTTTCCCTGTCCATGCATTTTATTAAAGTTTCATTCTCCCTAATACACCCTTCCATCATTCCACATATACACCCCGCACCCATGTATATTGTTCTCCAAAAACTCCCCTTCATAGCTGCTTCCATCAGTTCATTTAAACGATCCATGTCCTTATTTCTTGCCATCAACATACCCTCCCTTATAGCAAGCCCCATCCTCTCAGAACTCCTCCCCATATCCATTCTACTTATCATCTAATCAGTGTCCTTTATATACAGCTCCCTCTTTGTTGTAATAAGTGCCCTTTCCTTAGGCCTTGTCTTCAAATCACTCTCCCTCATATACATCCCCATCAGCATGAATTAGTCTTCCTAAGCCCTGAGCCATATCATATTACCACTAACCTTCATATTAGGATCCATCTTCTCATATTTACACTCCAGATCCATGTCTTTGCTAATCAAGCGATCATTCCCCTGTGTAAATAGAAGCATTGTCTATTAAAATAGGGCCCATCTTTACCCTAGGAACGCTGTCATCTAAAGGACGGATTATATATTCACCGAAGTTTTATAAAGCTTCCCTTGTTTGAGGGTTTGAAAAATCAGGAATACAGGAAATTTACTGGAGACTGTGAAGAGGTTGCTCTATCTATCCTCTGTTTTGTATAACCAAGCGAAGGTATTAGCGATCTAAAAAGCCTCGTAGAATTGATTGCATTTAGATGATTTCAGGCTAGGTAAAAGGTTGAGTTTGTAATCCAGATTAAGGCTTTATTTTTTTAGTTTCTGAGGTAAAAGAAATATCGTTATCATTAGTAGGACCTTTTAAACATGCTGCACAGCTTACTCCCATTTAATTTTTAGAGGTGTATAAGAAAGTGTTGTAAAATTACTGATTTTAGTATTGGTAAAACATAAAAACATAACTACATACTATATAAAGCTATTGTATTTCAAAAATTACTCTTGGTTTTTCTTATTCTAGGACGTATTTTACTACGCTTTATTTCGATCACTTCAATATTCTCAGTTATTTTTTATTTCTGTTTACTATAAACCTACGCAGTAGACTGAAACTCAATTTCAGGGATTTAAATTTATGTAGATTACTCCTCATTTTCGTCAATTTCAAATGAATCATCAGAAGATACACTTTTGAATTTAGACTAAACCATATTAAATACTGTAGTAAATGACCTTTTAAGCCAAGAGCCTTTATCAAGCTGCTTTTGCTACTTTTTTAGTTTTCTGTTAATTTAAACCAAGTGGAAGTTGTCTTATTATTAATCAAATAAACACTATTCTAGATCCTTAACAGTTCTTTACATTCTTTGCAGTGATTGCTTAAGCTCTTCCTTAGTTAAAGTTTGTAATATTGGCCTATACATAAAAATGTCAACTGATGCTAAAATAACATAATAGGATTTAAAAATCTTCAATATATAAGGAGAATTAACTCTATTTTAAGAGGAACAGCACGACCTGAATGAAAGTACACAAAACAGAATAAATGGAATGTAAAATAATTTGAATAATCTAACTTCATAAGTAGCGAATATGAAATTACTTCTAAATGAGAAGCTGTCATCTATTGATTTTACTAATTTCAAACGGTAATATAAGGAAACTATCAGTAATTTTGTTACTAATGAATAATTCAGATGATTAATAAATGAAGTCGGAACTAAATCTCCATTGAACGAAGTGAAGTTATTGGAAGAAAGGTTGTCTGAAACATAGGAGTTATTATCTTATTATGCTAAATTTACGGATGTAGAAGAATCAATTAAATAGTCAATCGAGGCATTGGAAAAAATTTATTTGAAGTAACAAGTTTTCAGTGGAGAAATGTAAAGGGTGTATAAGAGGATTGAGGAGGACTAGAAAAAAATTACTAGGAAATTTTAATAGCAAGATTAAGGTATATAAGAAACTAAACAATCTATTAAAAAACTGTATTAAACCCTAAAGTCAAAACCTTGGTCTTAAGATATAGAAAATGTTAATTAAATCATGCATTAGAAAGTAGATAGCAATAAATTAACATCAATCTAAAATTTCTTTGAAGAAAGTAAGACTCTTATAGTTCAATTTGACAATCGTTAAAAGTATTTTTAAGATGCATTAGAAAGATTTGATGAGATAATTTGCAATAAAGCTAATAAGGATACTATGATTTAATTAGAAGAAAAAATAGATAAAGTTCCTTTATTTGAGACAACTGAGAACTTAAGATAAGCGTTAGAGCTTTAAATTCAGCAGATTAATGAAAAGATTGACTAAAGTAGTAACTCTATAAAGCATATAAATGAAAACATGGAATTTACTAACATAATAGGAAAGCATTTTAAAAGGGAAAGATCAGATTTTAAGAATGTTTTTATGAGACTTGATGAAATAGAATAATTAGTAGGCTCAAAAGCAGATAAATCTGATATAATAAATTGAAATGATTAGGTTGCTTTAAAAACAGATTAAACTAAGCAGTGAAATATTATTGAATAAATCCAATCCTAGCTCCATACTTAAAATATTCTTTTCTAGCATCTAGTATAAAGTTTTGTTGCATCAGGGGATTCAAAAGCTTAGAGAAATCGAAGCAGGAAGGAAATTTTAACGAATATTAGAAATATACTGATGATTTCAACTAAATTGAATTAAAACGATGAATTATTTACCTCCAGAATCAAATTTAATCGATCAGTACAACCAAGTAGGAAAAATGCGCATAGATCTACAGAGTGCTCTCCTAGATCTATTTAAGAGTTCCCTTAATTGTAATTAGTGAAGCACTCAAGAACCAATTCCGTTGACATGAAGTCTCGTCCAATTAAAGCCCTTTCTATTAAAATCTAAGATATTATTATAATCTCCCATTTTTACTTGTTTGCTAAACTCTAATAATTTTCACTATGGAATTCGGAAAATTTTAATAACAAAGAATTTAAACCTCATCGCAGTAGAAGCTGCAGACCCCTAAGAACTTGGACTCAAACAGCATGGATTTAGACAAACCTTATAACAACACTTTCAGATTTCCTTTAGGAAATGTAACAATGCCAGCAAGATACTTTAATCTTTTCACTCCAGTATCAGGAAGACATCAACAAGCAGAGATTTCAATGCCAAATCCAATAATGCCGTAATTTCCAATATCAAATATAGGAAGCAGCTCAACCAAAGCCTTTAGATTTAATTGAGTTGGTTTTATTAACAAATTATCAAAATATTTAAATGAAAATACAGCCAGTATACACTCGCTCTGTAGTTAAAAAGGACTGAGCTTATTACTCCACTACTGACAACTTATGGAACAATCCCTCACGAGTGCCTAAAACGAATAGGAAAATATATAATAGATCAAAAACGTGTTATACATCTGCTTAAACTACAGACAGGAAGCAGTAGCAAGAAAATAGTGATAAAGTTAGAACGTAGAGTAGAGAAAGACTACAGAGAAGAAGGATGGAGAGATAATCCCTTGAGACTAAATCAAGATAACGCATTTCAACTGCTTCAGCTGAATGTACAAGAGTTACTAACTATGTAGCAGAGAATAACTACTGTAATAAAAACTTATGGAATAGAGTTGATCAGTTAAACTCAGAGAGAATGAGGGCCAGTTTTACTAAGAAAATCATAGATTATAAGGATTAAGGAACTAAGTTGATTATGAAGAGAATTTAGCAAGAGAATTAGAATGAAAGGGAGTATAAGAAACGGAGAAATAAAAACAAGAAGTTTTTAATGAGATTGATGAAGGAGAGAAGAGAGCATAATTAGAATTTAGAGAAGAAGGCAGGTGTGTAAAAGATCAAAAAGAACAATTAAAGCTATAGAAACGTTTGTAATGAAAGTATTGAGAGGTTGAGCTAGCCTAAATGCAAATATTCCCCTAGCACAATTTATGATTTTCATGATCTCAGAAACATGCAAAATCCTTATTAGATTAGTATTTCTTAGAGTTTCAGAGGGCCTATCAATACTAATATTACTTATTAACATTCCATTCAAATAAAAAACAATTAGAAAGAAGATACAGCTTAATAGATCGATGAATTCACAAAACTGTTAGCCTAAAAAGGAGTTGTGACTACTTTTACTACAAAGGATTACCAAAATTTAAGAAATAGTAGGAAAATCAAATTATGGAATGAATATAAAGGAGACAGTTTTTCGAATGCATGAGTAGTTATAATTAATACATACTTTTATTTAATAATAACACTTCATTTAACTAAATCTCAACATAAAATCAGACACTTAAAGCATTTTCTAATAAGGGCATTAATACCAATAACCTTATTTTTAATCTATTTAACACATAATTCTATTTTTAGAAATGGGAGCAGGCTGTACAAGTTAAAGTGCCACTTAAGCTACAGACACAACCCAGCGAAGTCGATAAAACCCAAGAAAGCGGGAAAGACGCATGGGTAACTTTACTTTTATAATATACGGTAATTTAAACTCAGAGAATCGTTACGTGGGACAGGGCTGCAGACGTACTCCAGCATGGGAAACAACTGTTCCAAAATCAGAAGTAGATAAAAAGCGTGAGGAATTCTGGATAACTTAAGTAGACGGGAATCCTGAGGTTTGGAGCTTATTAAGAATGGCATGTGATATTCAAGATCCAGATGAAACATATGCCGTAGTTGAGGCATCTGGATTAAAAATGCATAATAATCTACTTATGATCTCTTACGATGACTTAGGGCATAGGTATGAGATTCCTCCCTTTATTATAAATGAGCCAGTTTCGTATGGGGAGGAGATGCCATTGGCTGCAGTTGCTAAGGAAAATGGTTAACCGTTAGTATTGATTATGCGATCTGTTAATTTTGGGGATGCTAAAATTGATATCTTGGACAATAGAACAGTATAGTAGCTAAAAGAGTAAGTGAGAAGCATGTAAAATTTAGGGAATAGCTCTATCAGGATGTTTTATAGCGGAAGGGAAATGAAGGATAATCAATATCTGTGTCATTGTGGGCTGAAATCTGAGGTGGTAATACAAGTAATGGTTACTAATTAGTAATACTCTTTTAATTTTGGTATGGTTATCAATATTATTCTTATATAAAATACAAAATTTTAAAATGGATTACAAAAATCATTATTTGAGTTAAAGAGGATCGAGTTACAGGCCTAATTCGAGATGATCTTAAGGAGTTAAGAAGTAAATCAAGTTAACTGTATCGCCTCGTGACTAGATTATTTTACCAAGTATTCACAGATAAACTTCCAATAATAGAATAATTTCTATGAGGTCAAGATAGAAAGGGCGCCAGATGTATGAAGTGGGTAATAAAGAAAATTTTGTAAATAATGGAAATCAAATGTCTTAGATAAATGAACGTCCTATTACACGTCATGGATTTAGATTGTAAATAATTTAGAATATTCAAGTTTTTAGTATATTTATAGAGTAATAACTTGCTCTAAGGGGATCTATTTGATATTAAAACGGTTATTAGGAGTTTATATACTCATTTTATACTAGATATCAACTAAAACAACTACCTTCTCTGTAATAATCCCACTTAATAAACTATATTTACTACATTAACACCCCATCATGGCTACTTACTTCAGTTGAATAATTAAACTTCACATTATCCTTTATTAGTGATAAATCTGCAAACGGGTCGTGAAACTATCTAAACTCCTGCAAATCTTAAATATCATCTAATGACTCCTACGAATCAATAGAAGATATCATATCTCCCATTCCCTTTTCCCCTAAAACAGCGAAAAGTCTTGCATTATCCATAGCTCCAGTTCACGTATCACCTTTTCTTAGCTTCAGTTCATTTAATCTCTCTAATTCCTCATAAGGTTCTTCTTTCCCTCTTATATTAGGATCAACTGGGCAATTTTCCTATAAGTGTCCTTTCTTCTTACAAGACGCGCAAAAACTGTTGATGCTTTTTAACTCTTTGAATTTAGTGCTTTATATGTTTTCACTAGCTACATGCTTACTTTTTATACAGCCAGGAGCTGAAACTTATGTTTTTCCACAACATCAGTATTAAGTACCACTTCACTATGATTTATGGACTTAGCATGACCAGTTGTAATTATTCTCCTCCGTATAAGGCTAACTACAATTTTTACATAAATTTGAATGAGAACCCAAATCTGAATTATGCCGTTTTAGATTGATTTAGACTCTAGAATAATCTTTGTACAAATTTGTTTATTATCGTTGAAGTTTTATAATGTCATGACGTAAATTTTACTTATGAGCTTGTAAGGATTAAGCATTTTCTGATAAGATTTTAATCGATCCTTTACGATGCTTACTGAGAGATTGATGTGCGAATTATACCTGGGATAACATTTCATTTATTCGGGCATTTTGATCAAATATTGAAGCTCTGTTTTCTTATTATTTATTAGCTAGCTGTAGTTATAATAGAAAGTAGTCACTGTATTATTAGGACGGTTAGGCTATGCATTATGTTTAGGGTAATAAGTTATCTTCAATTAACCTTTTATTTGTGATTTGCTCTATTTAAGTTCTAAAACCTTCAAATTTGTCTACCATGATTCCATTTTCAACTTAAAAAAGTTATAACAATGATTCCTTTTTCTGTGTTTTATTGATAAGTTTATCATTTTCCAGTCTTTAAGCTATTAGGCATTCTTGCATGTAATTTATTCTATTTTAAGAGTTTTTTTGAAGTTCAAAGTACTTATCCTTTTAACTCTCCAATCATTTATGTCTTAGTGAATTACCAGCTTTATCAATTCTATTTTACCTTTAACTCTACAATTACTTCTATTCTTTTATATAATTGACTTTTTATTATAACATAGTGCGCTCTGTATTCAATGACTCTTTAAACTATAAGCTATCTCTCAATTTCCCTTTAAATTATTGCAACTTTTCCCTAGTACAATTTATTTTATTATAAACTTCCAAAGATTAAATCAGCTCTCCATACACAGTACCAGACAAAGCTTAAAACTACCTCATAATATCCTTACTTCCTTTCCCGTCAAAAACAGGTAAAACAAACTTCTTCACCACTGCTATCACTTGATCAATCTAAAACCTGGGTCTTTTCTGTGTAATATTAGACTGTGATTTTCTTAATACCTTTTTAGGCAAGGGAGGCCTATGTATACTACTGTTATCCCTTTCACTTTAAGTAGTGCTTGAGGACTTAGCCGACGGTAATCTCTTATAAAACAATTACTTCTTATGGTTTTTAATAATGATTCTACTGTTGTTCTGGGTATCCTAGTTCACCACTGGGGATATTGATCTATATTTTACACCGATTATCCTAGAAGAAGCCATACAAGGCGGAGTGAGATTTCTAGTTCCAGACATTTTAAATATTTGAAATTCTAATTTACCCCCTAATCTTCTTCGCTGCCTCTAAAAACTGATCATCTGATATATTTTACGCTCATTCCGGAGGATTTATACTGATTTTTGACATAGCCGACTTGATTTGATCTACTCTTTCATTACTTAGTTAAATTTCTTCTTCTTGAGTAATTTGTGTATCAACTGGCTCAGATTCCTCCTCACTTTCAGAACTTGACATAAGAGCAGTGTACCCCTGCTCTACATCACTATCTGATTTTATTTCAGATTTTAACGTTTTTTCATAATCTGCCTATAACATCTTAAGCTAAATTTCTACAGCTGCGTCTACATCAACGTCGTCTAATTGATCTTTAAGAGTGTCTAGTATTATATTTTCAGAATTCATTATATAAAAATGGGGTGCTAGATATGCCGTAATGTTAAAGTATAAGAATGTTAGAATGATGAGGAAAAACTAAATATTATAATAGAGGAATAACCTTCATCGTCAATTAATGTATCTCGAAGAGGTACCATCAAATCCAGAAAAGTAGTAAGAAGGGGCTCATCTGCAAGTATAAAAGTAAGAGCAAGTTAATTTATTAGACATAAAATCACTCCAATAAGCCAAGACTATATACTCGGAGAAAGAATAGGAGGTGGGAAGTTTGCCTCAATATATAAAGGTATATATAAAGAAAACAGTTAAATCCGGGCTATTAAGAGCATACTGAAATCGAAGTTTACATTAGGAAGAGACTATGAATAAATGGCCCAAGAAGTACAAATTCTTAAAAATCTAGATCACCCGAATGTAGTGAAATTACTTGAATTCTATGAAGACAATTTAAGAGTGCATTTAGTACTAGAATATGTACCAGGCGGACAGTTATTAGACTTTTTAACAAAGCAGCGTCAACTTCATGAGATACAAATAGCAGAGTTCATGAGATAGTTGCTAAGTGCAGTAACATATTGTCACAGTAGAGGAATAGTTCATAGAAATCTGAACCCCAGTCATATACTAATAGAAAACCAAAACGGTTCTTCAGTCATTAAAATCGTTGGATATGGCACATCTGTTTTTATAAAGCCAGTTGGCAAGAGATTGGAAGATAAAAGCTAAAAGGCTGCCTTCTTAGCTCCGGAAACACTCAACTATGATTATGATAATAAATGCGATATATGAAGTGTAGGTATTATTATGTTTATGCTATTAACTGGAAAACTACCATTCGATGGTAGAAACGACCGTGAAATTGCCACTAGGATAAAAAAAGGAGAAATGGATAATTAAATACCAGAATTAAAAACGATAAGCAACGAGGCAAAAAGGCTTATTTCAGCAATGCTTGCTTAGGATCCAGTAAAACGGCCCTAAGCACAAGAACTACTAGAATACCCCTGATTCTAGCTATACAGCTCTAATGAAAGCTCACCTGTAAATTTTAACCTAAATGTTATTAACAACCTTCAGTAGTTCCACTCAGCCTAAAAGCTACAACAGGCAGTTCTTAGCTTTATATCAAACTACTGTCTTTCCTAAGAACTAAAAAAACACTTGACAGACTGTTTTATGCAGATGGATACCAACGGGGATGGATTTCTAAGTAGAGAGGAGCTTCTAGAGTAATACCTACGCACTAATCCTCCCCAAGAAGCCCTGAAACTAGTAGATGAGATAATGGAGCAAGTTGATGCGGATAATAACGGAGTCATTGATTACTCAGAGTTCCTGATGGCTGCTACTAGGAAAGATGTACTGCTAGCATCGGAGAACTTAGAATCTGCTTTCAAGGTCTTCGACATTGACGGAAATGGAACTATCACAGCCGATGAGTTGAGGGGAATTTTAGGCGAGAATGATGACTAAGAGGATTGCACGTGGCATGAGTTGATAAGCATGGCCGATAAGGATGGAAACGGAGAAATTGATTTGAGAGAGTTCAAGGAAATGATGTTGAGGTTTTTATAGATATTTAATATAATAAATAAGTGTAGTCAATATGAGAAAGCGAAGTGTTTTAACTGATCCGGAGTATGATAGGATTTCTTAGGATTCTTTTAGGAAAAAGGTTTCCGAGGTGCAGAAGCTCAGTGACTATGCATAGAATTTGTATATGAATGTTTAAATTAATAGAGAGCTGCTTTTTGATATAATCAAAAACAAAAAGGAAGATGAGGATCACATTTTAACACCTTAGATTATGGATTATTTAGGCAAGTAGAAACAAATGCTTGAAGATAGGCTAAGGGATGTTGTTATTGAAAAACTTGATGCAAAAAACAAAGCGTAGGAAAGTAGAAGGATTATTGATGAGTCGTCTAGCAAGGAAGCTGAAATTATTGAGTAATATGACAAAAAGTATGATGATATGTTGAAAGTATCTGAGTAGATGGAAAATTAGATATATGATTTGTAGGAATAAAACCAAGAGTTTGAAAAATATTCAGAATAACTTGACAGGCTTTAAGATTAGTTTTTGCCGCCTAGTTAGATTAAGAAGTAATTATAGTAAAAATAAGAAATTATACAGAAAATATCAGCAAGGCTGTCAAAAGAAACTTCTAAAATTGATATGGAAAACGAAGATTTAGAATTAACTATCAGAGGTCTTCATGAAAATTATGTAACTGTGGTAAAATAATTACAGTAAAATTGCAGAAAAATTAGTCTATAGAAATTAATTCAAACTCCTAAGGTTAATGTATCTTTTGATGAGTTTTGAGAGGAGTATTAAGAAAACAGTTGAATTGAAGAGAGCAAGAATCATTCTCATTTGAAAAAGAATAAAGTAAAATCCTTAGACTCAAAAATGCTAATTAAAGAAAAACCTAAAGAGTCAGTAAGCTTAAAACTATAAGAAACTTATGTGAAATTAGAAACATTAGTCTAAGAGCTATCAAATTCCTAAAGGCTAAACCAACTGCAGAAAAATGACTAATACATTCTACAAGAAGCTCTAGAGGTTAGTTCTAGAAAAGAACAGGCACTAAAAAGCCGCTTATAATAAATAGAGACTTAACCAATTCCCGTAACAGCCAGAATTGTTCCATAGAAAAAGCTTCGACATAAGCGCAGTGCTTCTAATCCCTTGGACTACGGAAAGCACGCTCCTTAAAAGGTTCCAATTGGTATAGAAAGAGAAGACTCACTGGATAATATATCAATTATATAAGGCATACAAGGAAGAGTTAGTATATAGGATCAGTCAAATCTTCCAAGTTTTATAGCTCATATGGACAAGGAAGAGTTTATGGGTGAAAGTTTTGCAATGGAATCATTTTTTTAGAATAACTAATTCATATTTAAAATACGGTTGCTAGCATCACGGAGGTCTTTAAGTCTTTCAGATATTTGAGTCACTGTTTGAGGGGGATTTTAGTTGAGATAATCGGCTATTTACTGTTATTATGCCTAATCACATTCATTTATATAATGCTATACTTGCTCAATGTTGTCATTATATATAGTTTTGAGTCTTAGAGCTTCTAAAGTAAAATTCTTATGCAAATTCGCAAAAATTGGACCGATTAGTTCGGCTTTTGGGAGTTTTTTCTGCATTGAGGAAATTCAGAGGTCTAGACTTCTATTAGATGCTGGTATTTGCATGAGAATAAAAGGAAGATTTTCACCTGAGTATTTGTATAACTGATAGAGGATTAGCTGGAGAATCTTAATAGTCAGAATATCTTAAGTTTATTTACTAAATTCATTAATCTGTTAAAGCATGTATTGAGCTTGGAATTAATGCATATAGAATTTCATTGATTTGCTGATTTTAGATAAGCATTTGAAGATAATTTGATTTTATAGGTGATTTTAAGATTATTATAGGAATTATAGCAGTGTTATAACCAGAATTTATTTGTTTTGTGTATCGAGGATAAAGTTAATTAAAAAATTAAGTTCATTTAGTACATTTTGCACATTTATATCTAAGAAATTGTCTAAATCTGGATTTTATAGCATTATAATCAATTTATTCAGGTATAGGCTAAGTTATTAACTACTTAATTGAATCTGATTTCTGTATATGATTTTAACTATAGCTTTAATTACATCAGCAATAAGCTAATAATCATTTTACTTAAATGAGTTTTCTAGAATTACAACTAGTTAGTTTACAGGTAGAATGCTATCACTGAGTAGATTATCATCTTTTAACATTTGCTCCAATCCTTAAATCTAAACAATAAAATTTTCACTTTATAACTAATTGAAGTAGTTTACTTTTTCTCGTGTTCTTATCGGGATTACTTAGGAGTCAAATTTCCTCTCAAGCATTTACCTTGTACTTGCATTAATTTTAGGAATAAACTCTCAAATTTATTATCCTATGATCTTAAAAGCCTATTGTAAAATTTAGATTGTTTCTAGTTTTATGCCTGCATCTTGATTTAATATGTACTAAGCAATGCTTTACAAGTCAATTGATTCTAATCCGTATTACTGTATAGATTATTCAAGTATTTACAATATGCTAATCTTACCTTTATTGGAAAGCTGATTCATAGATCTTATTAAGGTTTGATTTAGTATATTTCTATCGAAAAATTGATTTAGTATGCTTATTATGTTTTTTACTTATGAAATATAATCATCTTAGCTTATTTTTAGAAGTATTTTAGGCAAAAATATTGAAGCTTGCTACTAAGTTAATTAATACCCTTGTTGATTTAATTTTTCAAGTATTTGGTAGATTAATTCGATTGAAACCCTAGTAAAAGTTTGTTAATCTCCAATTTTCTTAGTGATCCAATTAAAAATAGAATCTAAATTATCACATAGCTCTTATATACCAAGGCTTCTTATCATTCTTATAGTACTTTGATTGTTTCTATACTCAAAACTATTAATAGTGCTTTTAAGTTAATTTGTTATAGCGTTTTGATTCTATCTTACAATAGGCTTAGGTGCTTGAAACTCTACCCCAGGCATTATTGACTAAATTTCATACTTAGACAATGCCTCTTTTATTTGCAATAATTACGCTTTATTAAAATCTTACGATTACCTTAGTAAAAATTTACTTCCAACCTAGTCAATATAATGGCTAATGATTAGCTCAGCAGAGCACCTAATAACATGTGATCTGTCCAACATACAACTGAGTAAATTTAAGCTAAAATCTTTAAATTACTCAGCTGATATATCTGATATATTTTCATTAATTCAATCCAGTATAGCCTTTCTCTATTCCTAAGAATCTTTGCTTAATAGATTCTTCAATTAACTTATCACCTACTCTTTCCCTCCATTAGCAGCTCATTGGTTAAAATTATCAATTGCAGCTTATCTTAACGGTTAACTTTTATCTGATAAATTTCCTGCTGTTTTTGCAATAACTCCATTAGCATATGGTTTGCATTCGTCCCCCAGGGCTACAGCTAGCTTTTTCAATATTTGCAAGGTTATTCTGATTAAAGCTTTGTTAGGATCGTCTAATCTTAGTTTTAAAGCTTTGAATAATCCTACTAAATTAGCACCGGATATATTAGTTTTGTATTGATCTAGTAATTATGATATTTAATCTAATGATTATTTACGTAATTTTCAGTTTGGGTTACTTAGTTATTTCAATTATTAGTTAGAGATCTATTAGGATAGTGGAAACTTATCAAATGATTGCTGTATTGGCTCTTTAGTTTATTTAAAGCTTTGTTATTCTTGTACGTTTATTTTTGCAAAATCTTATTAAAGAGCTTTTAGGACATTTTAAGGCAAGTCTTGTATATTATTGTAAATTGCTTCACCGATTTAAGAGTAAATTGTCATTAATAGGTCTTTTCCTGCGTTTTTGACTAATGTATTAGTATTAGTGACTTATTATTTTGCGTAGTCTACCACTTGCTTTCCATTTACTGTGCTGATTCCGTATATTTAGACTATGTTTTTAATGCAAATAAGTGAGTTTTAAAGGACCTTGGGCTTATTACACTTTTTCAACTAGTTTATGATCTAACTTATTACATATGAGGGACTGATTTAATCACTCATTAAATTAATACACTCCTATCATTAATTCAACAATTTAGCCTCACCTACCTTTTATAGAGAATTACTATCAATAAAAACATCAGCTAACTACTTACTCATCATTTATTTTTAGCAAATGCTTTCAATTAGTTATAAGACAGCTTGAAAAATGTTTAGATTGTTATCATTTCAATTTTTACAACTGAATTTTATCAATTTGATACTGGCTGTTATTACTTCATTAGGAATTTATTAATTCTAGATATGTTAATTTAGCTTTTAAATTACTTCTAGACGTTCTTTTCATTAATTTTTTGGGTTAAGTTCTGGTATAATAAAGCATAGAGAACTTGATTTCAGTAAAGAAACAGTGTCTCCTAGCTAATCAGTATAATTTGTATCTTGCTTCTTTTTCTGAACAACAGGATTTTACTATTATTAAGGTTTTACAATTTCCTCATTCACTTCATTATCGAGAGATTTAATAACCAATGCTGCCTACTCTCTAACTTATCCTTATTAATCCTAGGATAACTTTTATGCTAGATTTTTCACAAATTGCTTTTACTTACAATTAAACTCCTATAATTTCAATCATTCAAGTATGAAAATTTTAGTTTAAGGAACTTTTCCTTAACAAATCTTCTAAACATACTCTAAAAAGGAATCAACTCCTATGACTTTTAAAAACGAATCAAATTACTCGACTGCAGCAGCAGTGAATTTTCTATCTTTGAATCTTCCTTAAATGGATTACAGCATATCTCTTAAATTATCATAAAATTACCCCTATAAAATATCACAAAGAACTCCGGTCGCTTATAAGGCGGCTATTGCCACCATAATATTGCTATCACCTAATAATTTTTTAACCATCTGGCTTATTTCCTACAAATCATACTAAGCATCTTGTTTTTGCACGTATTATTAAAGCTAAATCATAGCTTCTTTTCTTTCTTATCATTTTTTAGAATTCAAAATATGCATAATAGTTTATTCATTAAATCTTATATTGTTGAAGTTAATTGAGTTATTGATTTAAGGTTACTGCATTAAGCTTTGATCTTCTGGAATTATGTAATTATTTAGTCCGCTGACTGGCATATCATCAATATCCATTTTTGAAATTTGTAAAAATGTAAGTTAGGGAGTCTCCGTCAGACTATAGTGTTAACAAAAAGATCAGAATATACCGGGAATAAGAGCTGATAAGGATTCAAAAATTGATAGAATAGGCAACTACTAAGTATGAATAGGAAAAATAACAAGGACTTATATTGGATGATTAGATATAGTCACTTTAAGTTGAATTAAAGGACTAGAAAGAAGGAATACTTGATAAAAAGAGTAGTGTTAAAAATAAAGCAAATATTAAGCATATTTAAAAGACAATTAAGCACTTTAATAGGTAATTTAATGTCATTTAGTCTTAGAATTAAAGTATTAAAAGTTAGATTGATAAGCACAGAAGGGAAAGCATGAATAAGAGAAACGCTTTATTAGGGCTAAATGATGATATATGAACCAATGTGTAAAATGTATAGCGATAGTATTCAGTAAGAAAAAGAGTAAGAGGATTGTCTGATTTAACTGATATCAAAGCAGATTAACTAAGAAATAAGACTGTTTAGTCTAGAAGATCCATGAATACTCAATTATAAAAAATAGTAGTAAGTGTTATTCAGACTGAAGTTAAATAAATTGACTTAACCGAAGAAAGAAGGGAGATTATGAAAAAAGCAGTTATAAATAAGAAAAATAAACACTTAAAAGACATTGTTGAAGGAACTAAAATACAGAAAATATTGCTTAGTAAGTGAGCATAGAAAACGAAAGATAAGAAAAAGTAACTTATTTTGTATAAAAAGTATGTTTTTAATCTAGAATAATCATTTTTAGGGATATAAGAAGCTAGTGGAGTTTCAAGCTTAAATGAAATCGTCGTAAGTTTCATAAAATCTTAAAATTAGCTAAACAGTTTCCATATGTTAAAACACTAAATAAAACAAGAAATTAGTTAAGAGAGATAAACTAATGAAATGATCAAATAAGCAATTTATAATCACTTGAACATTAGTGATTCATTAGAACAGCAAAATGATAGTATCTTAAAAAAATATAAGGACTAAATTCATAGTATATAAGGACGACAGTAAATAATAAGAGATAAAATGAATAAATTTGATAATTTTAATACAGAAATTAAATAATTTATCGAAAGAATCGTTTATATTACTAATTTTCCAGGGAAGATAAAAAATGAAAGATTAAGCTTCGAAGAAATTACTATGGTTTTATATTCTATTGAGGATTTTATACACAAACTAGCTTAAAATAGCTCATACAATGCAAGCACAGATCTATCATCAATACTTAGATTAAGCCGAATTAAAAGTTTTAAATAGCCAAAGATTTAAAGTCTGATGGAAATCGATTACTAAGACTTACATTTTGATGATAAATAGCCTTTAACCTTAGAATAAATGAAGTAATAGGCAAATTACATTTTAAAGAATCCTTCCTAGTATATAAAACGAGGCTCAAGAGTACTTCGATTGTTTAGTCCTGTTAAATAATTTTAATACATTTAAAAATATGCGTAGATTCTTTAGCGTTATATCCTAGTAAATAAAATAGTTAA
Organism: Condylostoma magnum; assembly: GCA_920105805.1. Classification (NCBI taxonomy): domain Eukaryota; phylum Ciliophora; class Heterotrichea; order Heterotrichida; family Condylostomatidae; genus Condylostoma; species Condylostoma magnum. The sequence goes on from CAKKTI010000007.1 coordinate 111,708, forward strand.
AACAGAGATAATTGCTAGATAAAGATCTAAGGAAAATTAACTGCTTTATGAAAGGTTATAAGAATCAATTTGGCAAAAATCATGAATTAATTTCAGTTTAATTAGCAAAAGAACGCATTTAATCTTCTAATAAAGCAGAGATTGATACATAAGCAGTTAATTAATTATGCTTTGGTAATAGTTTTAGAGAAGATATTATAGCTAGTGTACCTACCTAAGGATCATCAGAAGCGCTGAGTTTGGCCTTCAAATTTATACAGAAATTTTACGAAGGAGAACATAATGTTATTTTAGCTAATCCTTATAGATATTACTACGACTGCCTTATAAATTATTATGGTTTTAACTCAATTGCAATAGAAACACTCAATGATTTTTAAGAATTTGATATTGATTACTTCATATATTATTTAAATAAGTAACCAAAGGGATCTATTTTACTAATGGAGCTAAATTCCTAAGAGCCAGGAGGAATTAATCCAAATTTAAATGAATGAGAGTAAATAATTGATAAGTGCATCACAAAATAAAACTTAATACTGTTAGAATCAAAGTAATAAGGGTTGATAAGTGGCAATATGGAAAAAGATGCTAGGATCGTAAAAATGCTAATAGAGGAAGGTTGTTACTTTATATTAGCAAACAGTCCTTGACTAAATATTCCTGGGGAGAGATTAGGTAATTTATTAGTTAATTGTAATGACTCCATAGTAAAACAACGAGTTTAATCCCAGCTAGAATTCCTTTAATACTCATAATTCCCTACTTACGGGTGATAAATTGTATAAGAAATAGTTTAAAATAATGATTTATTGCTTGAATACAAACTTGAAATTTAACAGATCAGTTAAAGATTAGAAAATACAAGAAACAAATTAGTACAGTAACTAAATAAGAAGACTGCAAGGAATAAATGAAACTTTATTTTGTAATAACAAGGACTATACAGTTATTTAGATTTAAACTAAAGAATAGCAACAACTCTAGCAAGGAGACATATTTACATGCATCCATAAGGTTTTATAAACCTATCTGCATTGAATGATAATAATTTAACATATTTTACAAGTTCAGTAGCATCTATTACGGTTAAAAGATAGTTAATATTTCAGTAAACTAATTTCAACATTGTAAAAAAGCCTGACATCTTTCTTCTGTATATCAACTTTTCTATTCTTGAATGCAGAATTTTGTACATAATCTAACTATTTTTGCTAGTTTTTGGATACTCAAACACGAAAGAATCATCAAGAATATTTTCCTAGTTTTCAATTCTGCTAACCCCAAAATACTAAGAATTGTCATGTATTACACTTCCTAATTCTGGAGTTTAAGTATTGTCCATTATACTAAAATTAAAAGTAATAGACTACCCTAAGCTTTATTTCTACTTATTCTAGTATTTTTATTACATTTAATACAGAAATCTAGGAGAGATACTGTCTTAAGTAGAGCTAGTAAGCATCTATAGACCTTAATACCCACAATCATTGCACTGACAAAACCCAAACAACTCTTTATCCTCTGTATATGCCATAATTTCAGTAAGTGCAATATCTTTTCTTCGTCTAAAGATTTTGCTAATTTTAATCAGCCCAATTTCCTTTCTTTTATCATCCCTTACACTGGTCTTTCCTCCCTCTTCAATCTACTCAAACATCGACAAATTTCTATGAGAAATTTACGAATGATTCTACCTGATATTCAGCTAAGTATTATTTTTAAAATTCTCTCTCTCTATCCCAGCCCCTGTCACCTTAGTATTACTCAACAACTTATTCACTCTCTACAAAAAACTCTGAGGAAGTCCCTTTGAGCTCTTCCCTTCACTCATATTTCTAAACACAGACATAATTTAAATTTCTAACAATATTCTATAACTAATTTTTCTTATAATTTTCCCTGAACCTCAGAATCCTCTTCTAATTAAAATAATCTTCCAAAACCTTCCACCATCTTAACCTACAGGCTCCTAGTTTTAGTAAAAGCCTGATTAGACATGAAAGACACAACCCAGATCCACTTTTACATAAACACTTAACATGCAGCCCATGTACAGCTTCCTAAAAATTTACTAAACAATAAGGATTTACAAGTGCAAATAACTCCGGAAGACTCAAATTCAGAAAGCTCATCCATCGACACACGCAATGGATTTTCACATAGAAGACAGACTAGCTCCAGAAGCTCCCAATAAGCCTCAGAGCCTAGTACTCCTGCAGAGAATTTCAGATTCAATGGACGTGTGAAAGGTACCCAATATGCTAACAGCAGGGACCCAGGAAGAAATTCAGATTTTGCACGAGGTAAGCCCCCCCTCTTACATCCTATCATCAAGTATAGGTCAGATGCTAGTGGAGAGTAAGTGTAATTGCCGTTGAAAGAGGTGTTTAGTAAGATATTCAAGCCACCTAGAGAGGTAAAAGCTATAAGTTAATGTGAAATTTGTTAAAAAAGTGCGAAGTATAAGGATCCCAAGACCAAGAAACCGTTTTGTAGTGTTGAGTGCTTTAAGGTGATAAGGAATATAGTTGTTTAGATTAGCAAATATAAAAATGGATATATAATTGGGTTCGGATAAATTTGCAGTAAGTGTGGCGGAGATGGCTGAGCTACATAAGATTTTCCTGATTATTGATTTATCTTCTTAGGGCAAAATTAGATTAGAGGATTTTAGGTAGTTTAGTTACTCAATTGGAGTTTCATTGCAAGATCCAGACCTTTACGGAAGATTTCATTGTTTGGATATGGAAATTGGAACTGAGATTGCATGAGAAAAGTTTTCTGTATAAATGGCTAAATGGTTAATTGAGTTTGGGTTTATTAAGAGAAAATCAAATGTACTCAAACCTTTGACTTTGTAGTGGAAGAAGTAATTGCATGCCGGGATTTCGAAATTTTTTAAGACTTATGAGTATATAAAATTGCCTAAAAGAGATGCTTTAGAGCAGTTTTTGTATCCTTTGGATTTTTATGGGGATGGGTAGTCTTATTCTCTTGAAGCTAAGTAAGAATTGTATTAGATACAGCATTAGAATTTTTAGTAGAACAATATGATAAGAGGAGCAATTTAAAGGTTTTAAGGAGGAAATTAGTTGGCTATTTAAGAGATTTTTAACATTTTTGAAATTTTAGTTGCATTTTGTAGCTTTGCTGATAGGGTTTAGATATAAGATCATTTAAAAGTTATAATTCAAGATACCTGATAGTGGAATCTTGTTGGAGCTTTAGTCTAGCTGCTTAGTTATAGTAATAGTTTGACTATTATTGCTTTGAAAGTACTGACTTTAATTATTAGCTATGATTTAGATGATTACTAGGAAGTTTTAAAGAATTAGGTATTAGAAGCTAACTATGTATAATACATACCCAAATTGTTCTAATAACAAATAAACGTAAAGGATTAAGCTCTTTTGATGATAGGATATTTAGCTCATAGAAGTGTTTTGTGAAGCTAAACTTTGTTGTAAAATGGGATTGTTAATTAATTGTTGGATACTCTGAATTTGAATGGAAGTCATAGTACTATTGCTAAAATATTATGATCACTAGGTGAAATAACGAAATATACATAATTGCCGAGCAATCTATGCTAAATAATATACTAATAAATAATTCAAATTTTGTAAAACTTAAACACAGAATCGATTATAATTTATTCATTACGAATAATAACATACACATAATTTAACATTGACTATACAAACATACAAGCAGCTTAATTACTCATTTAACATTTGCAGCATTAAGATTATATTATAAAACATGCATCATTGAAATTCATAAAGCAATTAATGTTTAATAACTCAGAATTATTAAATCTCTTTGTTTAAGCTAATATTGTATAGATTCTAACAGATCTGATATAAGTTGAAGGCACTATTGGGTAAATTTCATGTTTTATATTATCTTTACTAAGTGAGTTAGCAATTATTAATGATGCAATAAGCGCAGAAAGAATGATTATAGTAATCTTAAAAGCATTAACCATTAACTAACTAGATGCTTTAATACTTTTATAATGCTACATGAAAACAGATTATGAGTCTGTAGTAATGAAAATTTTAAAGTAAGGTTATCTATAGCCAATTATCTAAAGCATATAAGTAATGGATTATGGTAAAACAATGCGTAAACGATACTTAATTAATTTTTCTTTTAACTTTTACCCGTTTAAAATTCTACTGGATATATTGGACTGTATTTTAAAAATGTGCTAAGACTATAATATAAACATGTTCTCTTAGTAATTAAATCTAGATAACATTAAATTAATATACAATCTATGAAAGTAACTACTGTCTAAAATTAGAGAAGGAAACTAAGTCTTGCCCTTGTATTAATAGAATGAAAATGATTTAGTATAAGTCTTAGATAAAATAATATCACAATGAATAAAACTCTTTTGCAATAATTACGAGTTTTACACTCTTCTTGAGTTTCTTTACTTTTTCTAACAGGAAATATAAGATTTTCAACTTGCATAAATTTTTAGCAATGGTAGTGGAATTTTAGATATAAAATCTACAATAAAAAGTTATGATTTAACCTGTACTTCAATCCAAGACAATAAGAGTGTAACCTTGTAAAACTTAAAGCCGTAGGACCTAGATTTAGCTTAACTATAGTCATATTTATAATATAACTTTTCAGGTCCTTAAAATCTCTTTTACAATAATCCTCAGTAAAGAATAACTATAACTACTTAATAAGAGCTAGACGAGTTCATGGTAGTTTCTATAAGGTAAAAATGTAGATAATTGACCCAGTAATTATCATAGACTAATCAAAAGCTAATAATTACAAATGTTCCACTGAGTATTTTCGTAGCTGATAAATTCCAATAAGAAAAATAAGTTACAAATAACTCGTTTGTGGATCAGAAATACTAATTAATACATGAGCTTAGTATGTAATTTAATATAAACACTGAAGAACTTTAAAAAATTCATGATTTATTTATGATTGCAACTATTAATAATTCAATACAGAATGGTTGGGTAAACTAAGAATAATTCTACGAAGTTTTATCAAATTTTCCTTATCCTTAGATATTTAAATAAGAATTATTCTCGGCATTAGATACTGAGAAATAGTAAGTAATTTCATTTTAAAGCTTTGTACAGTGCTTGCATATTTTAAGATCAAATAGTACAAACTCTAAACTATGACTATTATTTAAATCATATGATATAAATAGAAATGGAGCCCTGTCCTGAATAGATTTAACTAATCTTATGATTAGTCAGAACATTCTACTGAACTACAGTACATCCCCAGATCAGATTGAAGCGTAAGCAAAAGAGTTGGTATAAAGATATACAAATGGAAGCTCAAATTTCATAGACTTTTAATAATTTGAAAGAGCATGCATATCAAAGGAAATCAAATTATTTTTCCCATGAATTTCGTATAATGCTTATTTTCTAAGCTTTCTAGAGGCCAACAATACAACAGAAGGAACAAAAAACTGTACAAGTTGTTTAAGAGAATTTACACCGATGAATCCAGGATCTTTTCAATGTTCATCATGTGTTTTATCTTATCCTAATATTATCTAAATTTTTATTAAGATCTATTTGTAAGAGGAATGTAAGCACCTTCATTGTCAACTCTTCTGCTTGATTTTTTTGCTAAAAAGGGCCAAAATAGAACTAAAATTCCTCCAATTGCAATTGAAATAATCAGAATTTGTGCTATTAGTAAATTTGAAGTATCATTTCTAGGCTCTTCTTGCACTTATTATTTTGTCTCTGCAAATATTTCCTCTTATATTTCTTGTACTACTTAAGGCGTTTCTTCATAAACTTACTCAGATTTTTAAGATCTTCATTAATTCCAAGCCTTAATCCACTCAAATTTTCCTAATAAATCAATTTTTAGTCCTTTTTACTCCTTATTAAGAAGTTGTTAACACCCACAGAAGCTTAAACAGCTTTAAAGGCTATCATCAAATCCTAATCCCAAACATCTTTAACTGCACTGATTATCACAGCCTTCTAACTCCTATTTAAGGTTGATGCTATAGTGATTATCTTCTGACCATTAAAAGGTGAACTGTAATTATTCAAATTACTCGTTGCATCCACAGTCTGACACGCATGAATCCATATCAGTGTTTAAGCATAATTATAGGCATTCTGTACTACAAGAATACACCTGGAAGAATAATGTTAATAGAAAAGCCATTTTTATTATCCAATGATCTGATTTTTTTATATTAAATTAGTAAAGAGGTTTTAATTGAATATAAGTTATTAATTCTATATAAGATGAGATTCAAATTCCCTCATTGAAATAAAGTTGGATGGATTCTCTTATGTTGCCTGAACAATTGATTAAACTTTTGCTCTAGTTATTAATTAGTCGACTGTATTGAGTCCTTCTATCAGATTTTCTTACGTTACTTTTCCAGATTTGTCAATATCAAAGAATTTATAAGCTTGTTGTATTCAGTTTTTATTTCTGTCCTTTTGTATTATTATAGGAGGTGATAAGATTGAAGAATCTAGTATATCTTAATCATTCTCTATTTAATTAAAGCTTGATTGAAAATATTGATTACTTTTTGCTTTTAAGTTGTTCCTTTATTTAGAGTATTATTTTTCTATTCATTTACATTCTTTCTTTTTCTTATTGTATTTTTTGTAGCATTCATTATATTGTTTATCTTTAAGCTGCAAAGCTTGCTTAATGATTCCTTTATACTCTTATTTAATCTAACATTTCTCTAATCACTTATTAAATTTAAACCATGTTTCCCCATTAATATGTTCTGTTTGATTAACTTCATTATTAAGTAGATTTGCTATTTGATCTTAATTATCCTTATTTTACAGTGCTGATTTAAATTCTAATTCGATGTTTTTAAGTTTAGGTTTACTTTTCGGTTATGGTTCATCATCAAAATCATTGTTAAATTAGTATTCGCTTGACTAAATAGAGCTTTAATCCGCATTATCCTCAGAATCGCCATATTCTGTATCATTTTATTTCAAATCCCTCATAAAAATCTTCTCTAGTGTGTTTCCAATCAGTTAATCAGTATTGTAAAGATTTCTATGGTTTTTATTACTGTTTTTCTAATTTTATTGCATATACGCTTAAATATCACCTTACTATTCAATTAGATCATCTATAATTAAATTAACTTTATCCTCATCATAATTCTGCCAATTTTACAATTACATGCATTTCTGAATGATGTCTTATATATCAAAATCATCCTCTGTTATATTGGAAAGCCCGATTCACTTCTTAATTTCAATTTCTAATTGCCTAGTAGGAAATTTTACATCTAATAGCACTAGATTATTATACAAGGCATCAAATGCCTGTAGATCAATATCATCTTATTATCCGTAAATACAGACCCAATCACTAATGCCATATAATAGCAGTTGCATGAATCTAATTGAATAGGTTATATCCTTCTCTTTTCTTACCTCATTATAAAACAATTTTCTCCCTCTGTTCATACTAGACCGGTGGCTCTTATACGACGCATACTTTTCAAATAAGCTTTTCATTTTACTAATAACCTATTTAGCAAAGGCAATGCTTTTTTATCGCATACACATACACAAAATTCTCAGTGATTCAAACTTCAGAGGAACATCAGAGTTTTGAATATATTATTTCATTACAAGCACTAGGTCCTTACACTCACTGTCATCAGCTCTCCTTATACAACGAGTTAATTTTTCTAGATATTTAGTAGATTTACCTTTATTCGACAATGCTCGGTTAAAATTTTTAACTAGCTTTAACATTTACAATCAGTATAAAAGGTTAAATATTCTATACTATTTCCCGCAATTTTTCATATAAAACTTAACCTAAACTACTTAAGAATTGCATCCAAATGCCAAATCAGTCCTTCAAACCCTGTAAATGACTTGACCTTTACGACTAGTCCTTCCCATTCATCTAAACTTTCTACCTATTCCTTTAACATCTATGCAATAAATGTTTCAGCATCATAATCTTCATCCTATCTAGCCATTTAAAATAAACTGTTTAACTCTTTGTAGTTATTAAGCTCAATTTCATATAAGTACTTGAAAACTTCTAGCTCCTTCTCCCACTTATTCCTCTAATACTAATCAATCAACACCTCAGCATAATTCCCCCTCAATGAAACATACCTCAGGATATTTCTTTAGTGATTCCTTTCCTAATCAGCTTCTTTCTACATAAAATCCCTAATTCCATCTAAATGCTTTTCATCAAACCACAATGAAGCTTATTCATACTCTAAAGAAGCTGTAAGTTCCACTTTTGCTTGTTTAATAAAAGCATTTTTCAGTCCATTACTTAACAATGCCATAATAATTTTAATTAAACTAATGATTCTCGCCAATAAGAGAGTCTAAGTGCCATACAAGCCCAGGCATAACAGTAAATGATTTCACCTTTTCTAAGTTTCCTTCCCATTCATACACAGACTTCACCTAATCTTGAATCATATCTTCCAACATGGTCTGAGCATCCACGTCTTTCTCCTCCTCAGCAGTTTCATGAACCTTCACAAGGCAATTGTAATTTTCTTTCTCCATATCAAACAAATGCTGGAATACTTCAACTTCTGAATTCCAGGTTGGCTTCTGGTAGTCTGGGGATCTTACCTCTGAACTTGCTCCTCTAGTTGAAACATAGTCTAGAATGTGTCTCCAGTGAGATCTCTCAGAATCTGATTCTTTTTTGAGGTAGCTGCTCACACCTTCTAAGTGGCGACGGTGGAACCATAAAGCAGCGTGTTCGTACGTAAGAGATGCGTTGAGTTCAACAATACTCTACTATAGGAAAGATTCACGCATAGTATCACTAATTCCGGCCATTTATTATATAGGAGGTTGTTAGGAGAGATTTATAAATAACTATGATAGACTTGTGTCGGAGCTGATTAAAGGATGGTAATATTAGTCAAGATCGCATCGGCAAATTGGACACTAGAATCTCTTTTTTAGTCAGTCTATTGCGCATGAATGATGAAATATATGTCTATAGTCACATTAGAGTTGCACTATTGTTTCATCTTCTTGAAAAACTTCAGTACAAATTGCACAGTCTTCAGTCTAAAATGACTCTTGATTATACAGAATTTAAGGGATATTATTGATCATTTATTCGTAGTCTTATTCATCACTTTCACTGTCTTCTTATTAAAAGTATTATCTTATATATCAGTATATACAAGGAAAGCAAATTACAGTAAAAATACATGATATAATAGACATAACTATAGGAAACAATCCTATATATCCAAGTGATAGATAAATCATTATAATGATACTAAACTCGGTTTAATCACTCCAACATTCATCGCAGGATCAAAACCAAACATTTCCTACTATATGCCAAGCAATTGCAAAACATGATGCTAAAAATATAAGTAAATATATTGCAACTTAAATAACTCGATTTAATCTATCAATCATTTTAAAGGCTATTAGTATACTACAAGGGACAGATAATATAAATAAAGACATTTCTACTATTATTCAAGCCAAGAGAGGTGTTTCTGTATCTGTGTCATAAATGCTTATAATAACTATAGTTATAGAAACTAGTACAATTGTAAATCCTGTTTGAACTAAAGAAGAATACTACAAATATTTATCTCATTAAACACCTTAATATAATTAGAAAGAGTTGGCTAATAAAGGCGATTCCTCATTTAAGCTGTAAGAAATTTCAAGCTCATCTGATTAAGTTTAATCCTCCATTAATAACTAGCTGTTTTATTATAAATTTATCTGTGAGTAATAAAATAAGGAAAATATACTATAATAATCATTCCTGTAATCCCAAATCACGATAAAATATGACAAATATCTTCAAATTTATAATAACATAAATATGGGAATTAATTGTTCTTATTGTATAACTAATTTGCCTAACTCTTAATGTGCTACATAAGATTCTCAGGAGAAGTTAGAATAGACAGCGATATAATCAACTTCTGCTAATCTTCATAATGAACAACTAATGTCTCCAAATTTAAACTAGTCAATTTAATTTGTACATCAAGAATAATACCAGGATGAACCTCCTTCATTAAATGAACTATAAGCTCTAATTCGTAAATACTAACAAAGGAAAAAGTTTGTAAAGTTTTTATCTTTAAAACGAATGCGTGGCTTAAATTCTATAGAAAACCCTGAATTTATATTACAAAATGTCCCAAACGAAGTAAAATAAATTTTAAAGTAAAACTAAAATACAATCTTTAAAAACTCTGAGAAGAATGAAAATCTTAGAAAACTTGGATTTATACAGCTACCTGATAACAGCCTTTATCTTGGCTCTTGGAATAAGTAATTAAAAAGATAAGGAATTGGCACATGCTGAAATTCAGATGGAACAGTCTACAAAGGAAGTTGGAAAAATGGTAAAAAGTGAGGAGTGGGATTGTTGGTGTATTTGAATGGAGGGTATTATATAGGA